>JAQFVV010013841.1:0-69244 GCA_028023455.1 Epiperipatus broadwayi
CACACACACACGTATATATATATATATATGAGTTAAAAATAAAAAAAAATAATTCAGCTTACCTGGTAAGTACAATATTTACTTTGGGAGTCCTAAAATACATATATAAAAAAAAAATTAGCATTGTGATAGCAAATATAAAAAAAAAAATATTATTGACATTTTTATTAAAAGAAATTCAACTAAAGAATCTGATATTTTAAAGTCTCTGTGAATGATACTTTTATTCTGATTTTTTTCAAAGCCCAAAGAAATTCAGAAAAGGTGCTTTAATTGCAGTTAAATTCTATTAAGATAATGTTTTTTAAACCTCACATTAATATTTTATTGTTTTTGATCTAATTGAAGAGGATCAAACATTTCTTGGAAATAGGTTTGCTTATCGATCCTCATAAGTATCAATATATATTCCCTGAGGATTTCTTCTAGTAATGGTGAGTTTTATTATTTTCACAGATAGAATGATTTAATTTTCTTAAATATTTTTTTTACACAATCATTATCGAGATGGTTTGTAACTCTCACCAAATATGAATGGAATCTTGGCAAATAACAACTGCTCCCAATCTCCTGGTTTCTTGGCAGTCATTTCTTTAAATTCAGTCATTTAATAAATTTGACTTTATCGCAAATAAAATGTCTGAACAATCCAAAGATTATTTTTGAAGTAAGTAAAATTTTAATTTTTAGATAATGAAATCTTTCTAAAATACTTGCACTGGCATCATAATTGCTATGACATTTTAAGAATACTTTGCATGCAATGTGATATTATATCATCTTTATATATTTACAGTCACACACTGTCTGACCACAATTTAGATCTCCCAGGCATTAAATAAATATTTATTTTGATATTTTTTAAAATATCTTAAATAATTTTATATAAATTTATTACAATTATTTAAAATAGCAAAACTCTCATTTATACAGGTGTAAATAAATAACACTTGAAATAACTATCATTGATACATTAATTTATGGCCTGATTCTTTTGATATTTTATTTATTTGACCAGTTTACTTGTACTTAAATGTAAACAATCTAAAATTATTTTATTGACTTTTAATAAATGTAAAAGTTTTAAAACAAAACAAACTCAGGAATTAAAATAATCACATTAAAAAAATATTTGTTAAGAACATAAGATAGATCTCTTTTAAGGATTCTACTATATTTCCTCTCAGAGAAAAAAAATTTAAGCAAACTCGATGGATCATATTGCGAGATTGAATATTTTACTCTTAAGTAAATATAGACGATTTCTTTAACTCTCTAACAAATAACTGTTTATAGTATTTTCTCTTTATTCAAAAAAGCTTAACAGACAGAAAATTCAATATTATGACATATCCCTATTAATCTTAGGGTATATTTATGAAAATCAATGCTATTTTTAGACAAAATTAATCAATTATTTCTTATTATACTAGGATTTACAGAAGCACTTCATTCCTCACGATACATAAATTTTAAGTTTGGGGTATTAGAGGTTCCCTTTGATCCACTATGTTTATCAATCGTGAAAGCTTTCTCACTTTATTATTTTATTACCTTATAGGGTCCCTCATATAAATTATAAAACTTTTTATATTTGTCCTGCTTCTTCATTAACTAATTTATCAAATTAATTCAGAACAAATAATCCATTTAATTTATTTTGTTAATAAATTTTGTCTCCAATAGTCTACTTTAACTAGATCCATGCAGAAAAATTTTCCTGAATTAATTTGAGACAAACAATATACCGAAATAAATAAGTCACATTAGACTAATCTACAAAAAGATTAAAGTTAAATAGATATACCTTTATTTTAAACTAAATAATTTAAATTAATAAATAGTTCTCATTTATGACAATAGTATAATAAGTAAATTCAATGAATAACCAAAATGGAAACAATGTACTAATTCATAATAATATAATGGGCATGGGCCTTATGGAATTGTAAAATCCCTTTGTCATAGTTAATATCATAAATACATAAATGTAAGTTTTCAAACAATGAAAATTATTCATAGAAGTAGAATAAGTTTGACTTTCATTCTCTTTAATGTGAGACAATTTATATAAATGTCATGCAATTAAAACAAACAAAACTCTCCATACATTAGTGTCACTTAGTGCAAGCCAGCATAATCAATGAATGCCAGAAGGCTTATGCATAAAATCCCTATCTAGTGCCTATTGCCTATTCATCCAATATCCCCAGACTAGTTTCTGGCTTCTTGTCTTCATCAGTGAGGAGCCTTGGATCTCAGAGCTCTGCTTCTAGATCATGTGATGTTTGGTGGTTTAAAAATTTAGATACTTGGTTTCAAGTGAAATTATTATCATAGATAATGGACCTTAATTCTTCACTTTGTTTATATTTTAATATTATATTCTCTTCCAATTTCGTCTTAATAGGATACTTATAAAATAGATTATTAAGATCGTATAAGTGGAATGACTTTCTACCATCATAGTCATTCTGTAACCTATCTATAAACACTGCCCCCTGATACCAGATAAGAGTAATATCATATAAAGATTACCGGTTGTATCTATACCTATTTATTATATTTCATATTACCTTGATAACTTGTTATATTTTTTAAATTAACATTGCTGTAAACTAAACACTTCATGTTTTTTTTTTGGTCATCATTAGCTATATAATGACAAGAGCTAAATCTACCCATATTGCTTTGCCTTTCAAATAATTTTCTGCAATATTATATATTTCATATCAAGGTCTCTTATGTTTAATCCATCAAAATGTACATTATTTACATAACTCTCATGAAACTTCAATCTACATCACAACCCAGTATACTTAATTATTTAAAATCTTTTTCTTCAACCAAAGTTTCCATAACCATTGTTAGTACTTCATGAAAAATTATTCATATACTTTCAATAATTGATTTGTGTTAAAGTTGTACATTTGACACTTGTACATTAAACTGTAATAATTTATTATCTATCTATCTATCTATCTATCTATCTATCTATCTATCTATCTATCTATCTATCTATCTATCTATCTATCTATCTATCTATCTATCTATCTATCTATCTATCTATCTATCTGTCTGTCTGTCTGTCTGTCTGTCTATCTGTCTATCTGTCTATCTATCTATCTATCTATCTATCTATCTATCTATCTATCTATCTATCTATCTATCTATCTATCTATCTATCTATCTATCTATCTATCTATCTATCTATCTATCTATCTATCTATCTATCTATCTATCTATCTATCTATCTATCTATCTATCTATCTATCTATCTATCTATCTATCTATCTATCTATCTATCTATCTATCTATCTATCTATCTATCTATCTATCTATCTATCTATCTATCTATCTATCTATCTTGAATAATGATTAAGATATATATAAGAGATTGTGATCTGATCGTTCTGAGTGTTGTTCAGCATAAAATGTGCATCTTGAACTTTTCACAAATCTTTGTTCATATATTTATGATAACATCCCTCCACAAGGTGTTAAAAGTTGATAGAGAACATTTCTTACCTTGCATGAGAGTGATAATAAAAATTGCATTTCAGAAATAGTATTCATTATTGGATAATTTCTAGTTTAATAAGCGACTAATAAAAATTATTAAAACCAACTTTTGCTCTAGAAACAAATCTTTATTTTTGTGACCAGTATCAAAATAAGATTTGTTATTATTTTTTTTCATTTACTGTATAATCCTCTTCTAAATGAAATTGATTTGTTAGGATAATTATATCTTTACTGTTTTTGGAAAAAAATATCAGTCACATGTCATTACCTTTACTAAGCTTTTGGTTTTCTAAATTATTAGTAACTAAAAGATCTTTAACTTCAAAATTATGATTTTTTTATATCAAATGTTTCTCTATGGAATATAACTTTTTCTTTACTCTTCGCTGAAAAATTAGTAATCTTAAAATAATTATTTTTACTAACATGTAGTTTTTGTTTCTTGATTATTTCTAAATGTAGATTTTTGAGACAAAAAATTATTTTCTTAAATTTGGTTGTTTTAGTTGCACTTTTGTATATACTATAAATTCAGCTTTTGATTTGCTTCAAAGTTCAGAAAACTCATGCTGTAAGTTGCCCAATCTACCTTCTGACATATTTTGGGGTTCTTTGTTATCTTTCTTTATCTTATCAAGCCTATCATTAATCTCAACTCCAGATCCATCTAAGAAAGCAGGTAATTCAGCCTTTAATGCTTAGAGTTTGATTTTAGATTCATTGAATTTGATGTCAATTTTACTATTTAATTCAGCTATTAAATAAGCCATTAATTCTTTAAAATCCATAGAATTTTTCGTCTCAATAGCTTCAAAGTTTTCGGCATTAGTATCTATCTTAGTCTCTATGTTTTTTTCAAATTAGCATCTAATGTAGCTTCTACAATTTTTGAAATAGCATCCATTATAGTTTTAAGAACCTCAAATTCGTTTATCATGATTTGAAACATTTTTATCATCTACAAACTACTACTAACATTTGACCCTCCTAAAATATCATTATTACTTTAGTAACTTTAGTATAATGAGAAAAATTAATATTTTAATATTAAAATATTAAAAATATTAAGTACAAAAAATGTACTTAATGAATATATTTATCAAAACATCATAAAGTAAATCAGGAGCTTACTTTATCTTCAGACATTGTCTGTAAATAAAGTCAGTTAACAACGCAAAGAATAATTAAATAAAATTCGACCTATATTTAACATTAACCATCTTCGAGGAACATCCTTTTAATGAAAAAAAAAATCAATATTTTTGATCACTTCAAGTAACTGTAAATTAATAAATATTTGGATTGCAAAATATCTTATCATAAAGTTACGAATTATTTATCAGATCACATATCTATCAAGCTATTAGTTATATATATATATATATATATATATATATATATATATATATATATATATATATATATATATATTGAGCCATCATGTTAGTGTGCCAATTTCTATAATGCTACATAGATATAAGCTAACTATAATCTGTAACAATAAATATAGATGGAGAAACCCTTTGCTAATATCTGTAACCATATGCTATTCAAAAGCCTTATAATGATACATGGGTGAGAAAGACAAGAAATCTATTAAATATGTCTCCTACAATCAATATTAGCATATATAATGGTGAGCATAAGAGAAGTAAAATAATGTGATTCTTTATATTTCTAAGGGTTACATACATGTGTATATTCATGAGGATATGCTGGATTTAGAGAACATATTCTTAAATTAAATGAACATTTTGTTAATTTTGAAAATATATTTAAATCATTATATGTCCTTTAATCTCAAAATTTAAATATAATACTGCCTTTATAAGAATGATATATGAATGGAATCTATTACGTATTGTGATAAATAAATAAAAAATAAATCAAAATAAGAAAATAAATTTAATAAAATCATTTACATCTTTATTTACATTAAAATTAAATAATAATAATAAAAAAATGTGAGTGAATAAAGGATAACTTTGTTATTAGATAATTAATCGTTTACATTTCCTTATTATACTTTATGTAAAAATAAATAAGATAAATATTAAGATGAATAATTTGCATAAATTTCTACTGTATATCTGGAAAAATAAACTAAATAAGAGTTATTATTATTAATTCTATAAATATATCTTAACATATGCGTTTCTTGGCTATTTAATTAAATCCTTTTCATATAATAGAGATATATATGGGAAATAGTGACCTGAGCCAAATGATGAGTGCTGGTCCAGCACAAAATACATCTTGGGGATTATTTGTCTTTTATTTTATCTTTATTTATATGAATTTAAAAAGAATTGGGAAGTATGGATGTTGTTTAATATATCTATAAATACAAATGTCCATGCCAATCATATCTAATTCTTTAAACAATAGTATAATAAACATTTCCTTATCAAAAGACGAGCTAAACTACAATTCAAGGTAACTATCTCGAAATATATGTATACAGTAAACTAAATAAAGATGAACTTTTCATTTATTTATTCCTAATCACAATTACCTAAATATCTCAATATAAAGCAAAGTGAAAGGTGAATATATCCTTAAATGTACACCAACCAGACCTAAAATAAAATACTATTATTAAGAATAATGTAGATATGAACTTTACTGACACAACAAAGTCAAACCAAAGCCAAGTTATTTCAAAAAGTGTAAACCTGGGTCTTGTTTTACGCGATAGATAGGTTCATCAGAAAACATGTGCAAATGTAATCGCGCAAAAATAGATGTAACTTACATTGAAAAAGGGAGGATGCAGTCTGTGATTTTTCAAAATTCACATAAAACCAAAGCACCGATGTAAAATTACTTTAAAATTCACGCAAAAAAAATAAGGAAATAAAATATGAGTAATAAAAAAATTCAAATTTGAAAAAAATTGATACAAGACAAACTTTTTTTAACTTGAATATTTAATTTTATTCAAAATAATATATTTTTATGCATAATTTACAGTACAGTAATTTACATTTTTTTGTACACATTTTAATTATTATCGCTATTCTTCACAAGAGGAAATACAACTAGTGCCAACTTCACACTTATGTTGTGTCAATGGTTTTCTGGTGACAACGTAATTAGTAATTAATCTTTGAGACGATGATTTTATTAATTGTTTATGAAACTAACAACTAAAAATTAAATTCTTATTTTTGTCTTTAATTTTAAATTTTGTTTAAAAATCAAATTTCACATCACATTAATTTGAAGTCGCTGTAAGTAATTTTTAAATTGTTAATTACAATTAAAAATCAGATTTTAATTTTTAATTGTCAAATTTAATTGTGCCCACTGCTATTACTCACCTTTTAAAAATAAACTTGTGGACACTAAATGATTAATAATTTATTACGTTCTTTTTTAAAAAGCAAAAACAGAATGTGATTTAAAATGCAAAATTAACACGCACAATGTTTGAACAAATTTACATTATAATCTTGTAAAATTTAATGTGTGTATACATAAAATGTGGAAATCATGATTTTAATTTCATTATTGCATAAAATCTTACTATTATAAAGCACTGAAAATATTGAAATTACTAAGATGAAAGTCAAATTCCAATAATGTGCTATTACTTTCAATATAATGTAAGTGCACAAAATTTATTATTTAAAGTAGTAGCGCATTATCGGAATTCGACTTCCCATGAAATATGAATGGCGTAATTTCAAAATTGTGTTAAATAAGTCTGGGTAAAAAGAGACCCAGGTTTATTTGAATATTTAAGTATATTAAAGTAATATTATCTCAAATATTTAAATAATCATTTGATTTAGCTCTATTTTAAAAATACATAAATTCCACTCATTCACTATAGATGGCATTTTCCATCTCATATTAAAATAAGTTAATGGTTTTCCTTTTTTTGTATTGGAAAATTTATTTTATTAAGGAAAGTTTAAATATAATTAATTTGTTATCTTTTAAGTAATCTAGATTAAAAGGTTTAATTGTTGTTAATCGAATTTGAAAGTTTTATTTTAAACATGTGTTTAAACTTTGTTATTTACTAATTACTTCTTGGAATGTTGAATGTGGTAGAAAGTAAAACTAAAATCAAGCTCTTTTGTGGAATGTTAATAATTCTGTTTGTAATATTTACTAAGGCTGTAACCTCAAGAATATGCATGTAAAATCCTCTACAGGTTTTAACCACAAGCTTATGCTTTGGAAGAAAAAAGGGGAACCCCAGAGGGGAACCCCTTCTGTTTGATAAGCAGGTTTTTAATTATAATTAACAAAGAAGAAAAATCATTGGATTCAGGATGATAGAAAAAATCTACAGTTGATAAGATATTTGTAGACAATATCCTGAAAGGATTTTCTTTATTTTTTTAGGGGAAATGGAAGTTTAAAAAGTTGAGTGAAACAAAGGCAGATGCTGTGGAAAGCTATATAAAACAAAGAACTTATTTTGTTTGAGGTATATAGTCATATGGATAGTCATATACATATATAGGGATAGATAGTGAAGTTGAACAAAAAGTGCATCCTGTCAGCAAATTCCAGGTTTGCTAAGTGCATAAAGTGCTTCAGGTCTAGCAATAACATGAAAATAGTATAAATCCTGCTATATTTGAATCTCAAAAAAAGGACTTGTAATTATAAAACAGCAATGGTAAACAGAATCCACACTCATCGTAATAGCATGAGTAGTGGAAATTTTCACTTTTTCTTGCCATTCATCAAGCTATTTTTCCCACACTCATCACACAAGATCCTGTTACCCATAAATTTTAATTTACTTAAAAACTGAATAATGGGAATGCTACCTGCTTACTGATCAAATATAACTAGATCTAGTTTACCAACTCCAATGGATGCTGCAATCATTTAGAATCAATACTAATTACCAAGGTAAAGAACCCAAGTTGTTGCCTAATATTTAAATTCTTAAATTCAGCCTTCCATAAATATTTCTCTTAACCTGTCTGTAATTTAAAATATCATTCTATCAGCTTGTCTTTTGACCAGAAATTAAATATTTCATTTAAATAATTTGCAATTTACTTATATGTACTTAACTCTATGTAACCTTCTTTAACTTTTATCTTACCATTGAGCCTCTACTAAAAAAGTATATTTTCTTTCACTTTCATGCAGCAACAGTATTTTACAACTCTTATTATTGTGTTTTATATTGTATATGTTTAAATGATATGCCAATAATTTCTCACATTCACAAGCATTTTCACTCCTTTTTTATTTTTATTTTCCACTTTCTATTTTCATGGGGTGATTAAATTAGCTTTAATTAAAACAAGTCTTGTTATTTTTATCTTAGTGGATGCTTGCAAATTTGGGAAAACAAATTAATTATCTCATAATGTCATTGTAGAAAAACAAAGAAATGTTTTTCTGAAGGTTTGTGATGATGGTGTTCTAGCTGTATTTTTATATTGGACTATTTCCATAATCTAATATGTGTGTTGAATGTCTTTAGAAAAGTTTAATTTTAGTTAAATATTCCAAATGCATTCAACTGTTAGTAATATCACAGCAAACAGGTTAGTATATGCACTAACTGTTAGTAATATTACAGCAAACAGGTTAGTATACACACAACGTTTTGAGAGGTATTTTTCTCCCCTCTTCTTCAGGTGTTGCTGGCCTGACCAGTGACAGTACTAGCATGGGATTCAAACCTGGGTTCTTTAGATTCTTGATTATTGAATTTTAAGATAACACTCTAAACAACTGAGCCATCCTGCCAAAGTAGAAATGTGTTTTTCTAAGAAATGTTTTTTTTTTACTTTATTTTATTTAAATAATAAGTGTTAATCTTAAAAACTCAAATTTATTATAGGAAATTAAATCTGTTTTATTCCGAAATCAATAACCACCACCTCATTCATATATATCTCATTATGTTTATTATAATATACAAGCACTTATAACTGAATTCTCATATTTTTTAACATTGTGGGGAGTTCATATATAAATTAAAGTAATGTGTGAGGGAATTCTCTATCACAGTGATTTATGGATTTTAATAACAAGTTTAAATAATCTCTTATTGTTTAGTAACCTAATCATACTATTACATAGGACATTCCCAACATATCTATATAGGTTATCATTCATTTGTCCTTAGTTTAAAATGTTATATGTCTTTCATTCCAATCATTGTATGCAAACTGGCCTCCATGATCAAATACACATGTGTGTCTTTGTGCTTCATTTACCAGGAGTTTCAGTAAACCAAATGCTGTATCTTCATTCCAAGTCCAAGAACACAGATCATAAAGCCCCTGTGGGACTTATTTTATCGATTAAGTTATTTACATAGGGTTACTGTGGGAAAGATCCAGCCTATCATTACTAATAGCTGACTTTTTCATTTTGTGAACCAAATCTGACAAAGCAGCAGAAAGAAATTGATCACCATTCTTTGTCTTTAAATTTGCAAGTATCTTTTTTTGGGGATCTGAGATTGGATTCTCTAATTATGCCATATTGCATACATCATGTTCTTAAATTTCTAGCCATAAATCAAAATCTATGAATGTCCATAAACTGTAATGTTCTGATTTTGCTAAATAGTTTCTTTTTGTTTTTTTTTTGTTTTGTATATAATTATTTTCTTATATGCATCATGTTATGACACCCTTGTTATAGATACATTAACAAACTATCCCACACACATTCAATCACTCAGTATAGCTGAGATCACTCATTTCATCCTTTAATATAAATAATTATATAAAATATTATAAGTTAAATGTCAGTAAAGGGTTAAGATAAATCGGTCAAGTGCTACTCTTTTCTGTGGAGGTGGATTGGTATCTCACAAAGATATTTACTTTTATAGCACTAAATTAACTATGTTTTTCAGTGTATTTATTAATTATTGGCATATGAACTAGCCACAATAAAATAAAGTTATAAATAAAATTTGTCATTTCACAAGTTATAAAACAAATTTCATGTCATTTACCTGTTGTCACCATATAAAAATAAATCAGATTATATATATATATATATCATAAACCCCAGGATCATTGTTTTGTTTATTTCAATTATTATGTTTTAGTTACTAAATTATGCTTGCTCTGATTAGATATCCTGCTAAAGCTTATATATATATATATATATATATTGAACCTGATTGAACTCTGATTCAATTGCGTTATTGAAAAAAAGAAATTTACTAAGCTTTTAAGTTTCATTAAACATAAGGTTTAAATTTCATTCTTATTTAAATAGAATGCGTGTATCCAAGTATACACGCGTTTATATGTAAAACGGATTTTTTAAAAATATTTATCGATTTATTTTAAAATAGTTTTCATATTACCGCCTGTTTTTAAAACCATTTGATTTAAAAACAAGCTGGCTAGCTAATTGCATTTATGTTGCTTTTATTTTAATTATTGTAAACAATTTTGATAGCGGAGATTTGATTTTTATGTTGTTGTTTTCATTTCAATAAATCCTGGGTAGAATTCCTAGATAGATTGAGCGGGAGATTAATATTTGCCCTGCCTAAGGCAAAGAAATTGAACAACAAGGAAAGTGTTTCGTGGGAAATGGAGCATCGTATAAATAGCCCCAAAAATTTGGAGTGTCAGTTAATCCATTTTTGAGAGATAGACAAGTGGTTGTCTCACGTGAAAGGTATAGCAGCACGGACATTTAAATTTCTTAATTAAAGGACATCAGCTGTTATTAGAGACTTTCGCTGGCAAAAATGACAAATTCTATACTCGTTATCATCACCCAAATGGCTTGCTAACTCCACAAAAGACGGATCTCTGACTTCCAAGTTTGCTCCAGTAATGCTTTGAACACCTAAAAGAAGCCGGATCCTCTCTACATCTACTTTGCTGCCTAAAGAACCTGAAAATGAACTTAATTAAAAGTGCGCACTCTCCGTGAACATTGCTTTTACCGAAAGATAATTATTTTCATTTTTATTCTTCCCAGGGTAAATTAGTTCTCATTAAATCTCCGCTCAATCTAACCACAAATATGTATTCTTAAATCAATAGAGCCTCATATTTAAAATTTGCTGTGTTTTTCAATATTTTATAGTGTGTTTTAGAATCTTAGTTTTAAGATTCTAATTTGCTTTCTGTTTTGTTCATTGGAGAGTGACGAGTGAGTTTTCTATTTTATGTAAGATTTTTATAAATGCTTTGGCAGTCGTGCTTTTAAAATGCTTACCTGTAATTATTTAGTATTTAATAATTAATTAATTTTATACTCTATGTTTTCCTTCTTGCTAAACCTCCAAAAATCTTTTGGCTGACAACTTTATTGTCTGATTTTCGCAGGTGGAGATTTCGTTTCTAAGATCTCTAAAAGCGGAAATTAGAATTGTGTTTTTCTTTGTAATTTTATAAGTCGTCAGCAGGAAGATAAAATTTGTCCTTTCTTAAATTACAGGTGAGTGATACTTCTGTTCTGCTAAAGTGTTTACAACTTTTAATATTCTCGTACTCATGTGCACTCTCCGATAGATTTATTTTTGTATTTATTACGTATGCTTTAAATTTATCAGAGCGTGTACTCAGAATTTGTTTGTAATTCATTTTCTTTTCTTTAATTGCTGGGGCAGACCAACTGTTTTTCTAATCATTTACTTGTCTCTTATTGAGACCATTAATTATTAATTTTAAAGTAATTTTCGCCAATCGTTTGGCTGGGATTCACCAGTTTAATTGTTTCTTCATTTCAATGATATTTTTCAATTGTTCTTGGGGTGGATCAATCGCCGTTATTTTAAACGTAGTAATTGGTGCAGTTCATATTGATATAAGGACATCCGAGATCTGACCATGCTTAGATCTCGGAAAGCTCATCGGCACTGGGTTCTTTGATCTATTTCAGGGGCATATGGTTTAAATATCTGAAGGTGAAAACCAATGTTTAGGTGAATCCTCTGCTGAATGAAATTTGCTTCCTCCCTTTTAAATTTGTTTATTAGAAGATCAGTCAGTCTGTCATAGCTTTGCCTTTAGTATGTCTGGTACACGCCTGAGTTAACCCCCATCTATCATATCATAAACTTATATTTAATAATTTATTTTCTCATAATAAAATTTATGAAATATGTTTAAACTTAATTTGGCTGACGTTTGTCTTTGTGCTTTTGTCTCAATTGTCTAAACAATTTAAGATCTCTTGTTTCTCCCTGGGTCTAGTCGGCGCAAACCATCATCATCATCATCTATTCTGATCACAGTAAACAAATTTTCCAGACATGTAATGGTCTGGTGGCGCCCTCTGTGTCAGAATGGATTGAGTATCCGGTATAATATATATATATATATACAATTCATGAAAAAGGTCACTATCTTTTAAATAGATCATAAACTCATGATTATTATTAGATATAATGCTTCATTATCAGATCATTCCTAATTTGAATCTCTTTGTGTCTCCGCTTTGTGATGCTGGCAGAGAAAGATAAATTAGATCGGTATCATTGGGATTGTTGCTCATAAGTTGGTAGATCTTGGAAATAGGCAAATAGGGAAGAGTTCATGAGTGTTCCTGACTTATGTATCTTGAGCATGATTGGACTCGAGGTACTTTTGCCTAGATGCTAGATCTTGTTATATGAACAGACAAAACTAACTAGTATTATATATATATATATACACCTGGGTCTTGTTTTATGCAGTAGATAGGTTCCACAGAAAACCCAGATTAAAAAAATTGCACAAAAATAGACTTAATTTACTTTAAAAATGGGGGATAGGTGCTGTAATTTTCATAATTCGCATAAAAGCAAAGCAACAATGAAAAATTACTTTAAAATTCACATTAAAATATAAGCAAATAAAGTATGAGTAATAAAAAGTTTTAAATATTTGAAAAAAAATAATACAAGACAAACTTTTTTTACTTTTTTTATAAACTACAGTATTTAATTTTACATTTTTCATACATATTTTAATCATTACCACTAGCATTCATTTGTAAACTGTAAGAAATCAGATTCGATGTGTTGTGATGTATTGTGGCTTCTCCTTAAATGAAGTCAAAAATCTCTCAGCAATTATGACCAGAGAAACCTGTTAGCCACTTTATTTTTATTTGTGATGCGATGTACAACTAACACCATTTTCAGTCTTGTGCTGTGTTAATGGTAATCAAAACAAAAAGATTGATTCTCTCGGCAATTATGCCCTGAGAAAACTGTTAGCCACTTTATTTTTATTTGTGATGTACAACTAGCACCACTTTTAGTCTTGTGCTGTGTTAATGGCTTTCTGTTTCTATATTAAAAATATGAGATGCAATCAAAACAAAAAGATTATACATTATCATTAGAAAGATTATTTTCAGTTTATAAAATCTTCATTTTTTCTTTTAAAAATCTAAAAGATTATTTATTTTTGTTATATATAACAAAATACATTTTAAAAGTTTACATTTTTTGAATATTCATTGTGATATTTTTATATGTAAGTATAAATCTATTATTATTATTTACTCATTAGTATAAATAGGTTATTTACATAGAAACTAAGTTCTAAATACAGCTTCAGGCCATATTCACATTAGTTGCTAATATAATGTTATATTTTTGAAAAAAAAAAAGTATTTCAAGTCAAAATAAATTATTAATAATTTAAATTTTTTGATATCTAATAAATATAGTGAAATATGAAAGATATTAAGAAAAAACATGAATTGCATAACTTCAAAATCGCATTAAAATAATCTGCAAACAATAAGACCCAGGTCTTATATATATATATATATATATTGTACTGGTCAAAAGACATTATACATCTACTATGATCTGGAACTCAAAAATGTACTTCAAGCCCAATCAAGTCCGAGATTTAGGTCAGGGACCAACCGGAGTTCGAACCAACTCCATAAGCCCTAGATCAAACACCTGGAATTTTTTTGACTTCTTTCAGTCATCAAAATTTTTAAGAATCCTGAGCCATAAATCATTCAAATATTTTCATTTTGCACCTCATTTAAATATGCTTATTTATTTAATTACTTATAGTCTTAGCAATTATAAATTGGACTTTTTCTACCATCTAATATTAAATATTATACGTCTTTTGAAAAATGTAAACTATATTTAAACTTTCCAAATACATTCAAACATTAGTAATAGTATACAGGTTAGTAAATAACACAACAGTTTCAATGGTATTATTCTACTCCTTTAGGTGGTGCTAAATTGACCATGGACAATAGTAGCAGGAAAACTAAACCTCTATCTTCTGATTCATAAATACTGAATTTCTTCCAAAGGCAACTGTCAGTTAACATTTTATATACTAGGCTATGAGGATTCTCCTGATTTCTTCACATTTATCTAAGAGCAAGGCCAATTAGTGGCTCAGAGGTATAATGTCTTATATTATTAGGTTAACTTATGAGGATATTTACCACTTTATGTAATTACCTACTTTGACTTTTTTTGGACTGTTTTTTTCTATTCAATGTTTTTGTGCATTCAAATACAACATATATCATTGGCACATACATAGTTTATTACTTTAGGTTCATGTTTTCTTTTTCCTAAATACCAATTTGTGTTACATAAATTACTTTTTAGTGAGATTAGCTCACCAATATACATCCCTACCATTCATTTGTATATT
This sequence comes from Epiperipatus broadwayi, assembly GCA_028023455.1. Taxonomy (NCBI): domain Eukaryota; kingdom Metazoa; phylum Onychophora; class Udeonychophora; order Euonychophora; family Peripatidae; genus Epiperipatus; species Epiperipatus broadwayi. The sequence continues at coordinate 15,129 of JAQFVV010013841.1, forward strand.
TTGTAAATGCCATTTTTGATTTTCATTATTTTAATTTTAGGTTATTTTTTGTATTGTAATATGGTTTTGTAAAGCTGTTCTACTGCAATATTGGTTGCAGATTTTCTTTAGTTTGTCTCCTATTCATAATATGTATGAATAGATTATAATACCAATAATTGTTTATTTTTCTTTTTGTTGTTTATTTGAAGTTTTCCTAATAACAGCTCTTCATGTAAATTTCTTCTATGTAGATCATTTCTTTGTTCCAAATCATTGCTTTCTGATCAAATGACTTATGATTTATTCCATACTAATAGTATAACACTACATTTTGTGCTTGCAATGTTCTTATATGTGCATTTTTATAAACTCTTGTTTTGACTTTAACATGGAATCTTGACAGAAGAACATCTATTGTAAATTTAATTAATGGGTTAATTTTACTTATTGGTATCCAGTTTATTAGTAACAATGTTCACTATGTGACCATGCAGCAAATATATTAGCAATAAAATGAAGCCAAACTTTAGATGGATATGAAGTAGTGTTTATGATTGTAATTTCAAGTTCATTCATGTAAAAGTTGCTAATCAGGGATTATAATTGCAAGCCCATAGCTATTTTACTAGAAAAATTTCTTGTTGAACTGAACATGTATTGTTGTTGCAGAGAATATTAACAGTTCCATTATACCATCAATAAAAAGAGTTGTTATGGTTTGTAGCCCATTATTGTCTTTAATCTTTTTCTTACAATATACAATTTTGTGAATAAATTTTTCATATCAAAATTTACCAATATGTCATTTTTTTCAATTTTTATATTCTTGATTAATTCACAAATAGCTTAGAATACTTGACTAAAATCTGTTTTGTTTGCCAAACGATTATGAACATTGAGAAGATATCTTAACAAGTTTGACAAGGAAAGTTTCTAGAACAAACAATAAGTTTTAATAGGTAAACCATAAATGTGCTAAAATACAATGTTAATTTGCCATTTTTTGAATCACAAAACAAGTACCTATAAAGTTTTTTGGGTGATGTTTGTAGCTTTGTTTCTGTACTGAATATCAAATGTTTTGCCACTTATTTTGTTATCAAAATCAGTTGTACCCATTACATTTGTACTATTGTCTTAGGAATGTTTTATTTTATATTTGGTGTCTCTCAAGTGATTCTTTTTTATTTTACAGCATTATTCTGTTGCTTCTTCTGTAGTCAATTATTGAATGATTTTTTTTTTTATGGGTACCTTAAATTAACAGTTTCCAGCTGAATCATAATAAAGACCCTCTTTTTAAATTTATAAAATCTATTTGCTTTCAATTTGATTGTATGGGGGAGGGGAATTACAGTTGCATCTGTTATATCATTATTTCAATCATCTTATTATTTTTCAAATGGTGTATGACATATTTTTCTTTGACAAACTTTGAATCTTTTATCATCTAGTAATTTATATAAATATTTAATTTCTTTAGCAGTAAAAATTGAAAAAAGACTAAACAACTTCTATTTACTGAAGCTAATGGAATATTATACTTTCTGACTTGACAACTGAAAATGAGATACAATATAATGAAAAGAGCAATTTAGTGCAGGGCGTTTCACAAATCATAAGACCTGACGATTCACTCATTACATGTGATTGGTAAATTTTATATATTTATATACTTTGCATGTGCTAACAAAAAAATGTTGAATTGAAAAACATCTATCAAATCATGTATTGTTTATTTTTGTTATGATAACAACCCATTTTATAAGACACATGTAGTTCAGTTGGGAGATATCTGGAACTCATATTCAAATATAAGTCTCAGAAAGCCTTATTTTACAAAAATAATGGACCACAGTAGATTTCATAATTTCTTGTCATGACTTCATTTCAATAATAAACAAAAAAAATGTTGAAGCAAAAAAGTAAGGACCTTGACCAATTTTATAGAATTAGGTCTATATATATATATATATATATATATAGACCAGTACTATATAATTCAGTCCCATAGATTAAATACATAGAGAAATAGTAGTTGAGAAATTTCTAAATTTACTGGGCATAATACACTGCAACAATCTGTCCACTCACAAGTAGTAAAATGAGTATTCAAATGACAAGTCTGTACAGAAACCATAATGGATGTATGGATCACAAAGAGGTATATATAGTTATAATAATTTTTATATTGTCCAGTGTCTCAAAACTCAAGCCATTCTTTCAGTACTTTTTACAATATTCAAAAAGAAAGTGTTGTGTTATGTGCCTGAAAAAAGAATGTGATTGTTTTTGGCTGCATGGAGTGATAATCATATAGCAAAAGTGTTCTGGTAAGCTGTTTTATTTCTTATCAAATAAAATTGAGGAAGGCAACTTGCATTTTTAATTTCATTTTACATAGATTCACCATAAATGTTGACTGAGGTAGCAGAACTACCCAATATCTTACTCAAACTGATTAGAAGATGTGTGATAAATATTTTTTCTGGGTAATATATATATATATATATATATATATATATATATAAATATTTATATGTATTATATATATATATATATATATATATATATATATATATACATTTTTATTTGTATGTTTATTCTTTTGCTGCATAGTTACACTAACATTTTATTATTTGTAAGCAATTATTTTGTAGTAATCACTTGATTTTAGCAAAATGAAATCTTTTTCACTACATGAAAGGTAAGACAGGTAAGAACAATAATATTATTAAGATTCTATATTGCACTATATAAATCTTTTTTTCTGTTTATCTATACTATGTATTAATTGTAAGCAGGCCTTAAGAGTATTGCTACTAACTTAATCTATGTTACTTTTACTTCATTCATTATATGAAGACACCTGCAAGAGAAATTTTTTTTGGAGTTACTTAAAAAAATGAAAGGTATCAATTAATCTACTTTTTTTCTCATGTGTCATAGCATCAGCCAGGAAGTGAACCTGGGACAAGTGCTTGTCATAGATAAGTCATATTATTTGTCATTTTATTGAAAATTTTATAAGGAATGTAATGAATTTGTTTTAATTTTAAAAAATTAAAACTCTTTTATAAAATATATAAATTATGAAGAAACATAAAAATAATAATTAAATTTTTTTAATGTTATTTCTTTTTGATTTTGAATGGGCAATGTCTATATTTTTCAATTTTATTTCAGTCCTTGTTATGTTATCTTTCTAATAACATAAATTATATCATTTTTATAATGATAATTGAAGTAATATGGGTCTGTAAAAATCCAATATGGCTACCATTTTTGAAACAGTTAAAGGAATATTAATTGATATGGTGGTAAAGTTTTTTTTTTCATAATAGAAATTTTAGCATCTGTTAGAAGATTAGAATTAAAAATTTTTCTGATGAAGCTGGTATGTTGTTTGATACAATATGATTTTTTTATATTCCTATATAAGTTTAACATTTTTATTGATATTCAAAAAATAAAATTTTTAAAAAACATAACATATATAACTTGAAGTGCCAAAAGAAAACAAAAACTGCACCTATGAAAGATCATGTGAATATAGAAGGATAGATATTGACAGGACTAATTATCCAATTGAAAAGCAATTGAAAGACTATAAATTGATTATTAGGAAAAACAGACATATATAATATTGTAGCCCATGTATGTACCAAAGAACATATGTTTCATTAGAAAATACAAAAATATAAGATGGATAAAAAAATTTCATAGAATTTGCTCACATTGCAATGAAAAGTAAACCCATAATTCAATCTATTGTGATAACATATAATGAAATCAATAATTAACCTTGTTTTTAGTTAAAAAATAGAACAATTAGATGACTTTTCATAAATAAGCCTTTGAAATATTTGCTATCTGTTGCCTTTTACAAAATGATTGGTGGTTAGAGAACAAGCTGTGTGTAATACCACTGTCAATTTTCAAATGCCTTAGCTTCATATTATTTTTTAAATTGAACAGGTGTCTATCTAATAACCTACCTTAGTACATTTTTATTTTGAAAAAAAATCAAATTAATTTGAATTTAGCTCATATAGTATAAATTTTGTGCCCAACTTCACAGATAGAATGATATCTCATACTGCTTGGAGACTAAATGCCTGTATATTTTTCATCCTTTTCAGATTACCACTATTTTATATTTCTAAAAACAAATACTATAAAACTTATTGTGACTAATGGTAACAATAACAAAAGGCAAATTTATTTCATTATAATAACTAATTGTAAAAAAAAAAACAATCAATTGAATCCTGTCAAAGAAAAAATAATTTTATTTCATCATTTTTGTGTATATTTTTCAATATTTTATACAAATATTTTAAAGCATATTTCTGTAAATAGATAATTTTTTTCTTCACTATTAAAATTGTAATTATAATTATGCACTCTTTCATGTATATTATTTAAGCTGTAGTTATTTAATATTTAATATTTTATAAATTTAGTGTTTTTGGGATGTAACTTTGAATTCCATACTCATAGTTTTAAAAATGACAACTCCATTGTAAGTTGTTATTCATTTATGCAAATGTGTTTGAATATTTAACTAGTCTGTTGTTTAGAGAGAGTTTACTAGCATAAATACACATACAACAGAGCAAAAAACAAAAGTGAAGGAGCATCGATATTTTGGGAGCATAAAACAACCACAGGTTACTTATTTGAACCTACTACTGCCCTAATCATTTGCATAGAAATTAAAGAGAGTTATTGTATTGAAAATGACCTCAGCACCATTAACAGAAGAGAGGCTTGCTTTGCTCTCTCCAAACAATGGACTACTTAAATATTCAATCACATTTTCATAAATGAATAACAACTTACATATAAGTTATCATTTTTAAAGCTATGAATATGGTTTCAAAAGTTACATCCTGAAAGCATTAAGCTTATAAAATCTTAAATAATGAATAACTATAGCTTCACAAATATAGGCAAAAGAGGGCATAATTTTAATTTAAAGCATATTGTAAATAATGCTTATAATAAAAAATGTAAAATTTGAAATATTTATATAAAAGAAATACTCTTCTTATGAGTGATGTAAGATATCACTTGTGATATGTATAAGTTTAGATAGCATTGTAGCTGTTATGAGTTAAAACTATATTTTGAATCTAAAGTTCCAAGTTCAATTCCAATGCTAATATTCTCATTGATCAGGTAAGCAGTACCTGCACCTAAAGAAGAGCAGAGAATAACACCACTCAAAACATTGTGTTATGTAATAATCTGTGTGCTAGTATTAAAGGTTAAATGAATTTGGCATGTTCAAATAATGTTTCAATATTTCTAAAGACATTAATTATTTAATATTAGATAATGGAAATAATCCAACATATAATTACTTTTGAAATGTTATCATCACAAACTTTCAGACAAATGCTAATTATAGTGATAACATGCAGGGATAATTTTGAAGTGTATTGATTTTATAATTGATTAATAAACTATATAAAGGAAGAGGAATAATAGTTGAATAATATTATTGCTACAAATATAAGTGCATAGACATATAGGTAAGAATTTTTTTTTTTTAATTTAAAATTATTTCAGCTATATTTCATTAAATATAAATCATATATACTAAATTAACAATTGGATATACTATTTACTATCATATAAATTGACTATAATATCCATCAAATGTATTTGATCCTTAAGTAATCAAGTGGTTTTACTGTTCAGAAATTTGAGCAATGTGTTACATTTGGAATAGATCTAAATACCTTATATTCTAGAGTTTGAAATTCTATAGTCACTTGAAATGTATAATTTATCACAACAATACTAATGTAAATTGCAACATTAAATTGGAAAAGGCAAACAGAAATTCACTAATTAAATATATTGTTAGTTGAGAATAAAATTTTAATTTTGCATTGTTTCATTTTAGCCATTTTTATGTTGTGTTGCAAAAGATGCATTGAAACCAGTTGTACATTTTAGGGGTAGTATAAGTCTGAACATATTCATAAAAAGTAGGAAATACATAATACTCTGAAATATTTTTTACTATTTGTCACCTAAGAGATTTCAGTGAGGGGCTGAGTTTTTGTGGGGAATTACATGGTTTAAGCTTCAATACAATTTATCACTGCTCTCAGCACATCAAAAAAACATTCTATAAGTGGAATTCAAAAATGTGTAGAGGGTGCTTGTAGTAATGGATGCATACAATAAATAATAAGAATAGAAATTTATACAAGTATACAAAAACAAAGTAATTAATACTAATCAGCAATATGTTATGTTTAATATATAATGGATAAGATCTCTTGTTTTTAAACCACTATTCATAACATGATAACCATTTCTTATGCTTTCTCATAACTGTTATTAAACAGGCAAAACTCTCCATACAGTAGTGCCACTCAGTGTAAGCCAGAGTAATCAATGGATGCCAGAGGCTTGTGCAGGAATATTGGATGAGTAGGCACTAGATAGGGATTTTATGACATCCATTGATTACTCTGGCTTGTACTGAATGGCACTACTGTATGGAGAGTTTTGTCTCTTGTTTTTAATGAAAATAAATATATGAGGCATATTTATTCCAAATTATTTGATCATGTTTCTGCATTCTTTGGTCTTCGTTAACCTAGAATGGCCTAGAATGTAAAATTGTGTTTATCGAAAATAATTAATATATATTTATCAATTGTGTGCGATTAGTACAGAGTTGATGATTTTTGGTAAATATCTGAATTATTAAGTTTTAATATTAATTTTCTAATTTATTTATTTCGCCACTGTGCAGTAAAAACAGATTAAAAATTGTGAAGAGATTATACTTAACAAATGTAATTTTTTTTATATTAAAAAAACAAAAACAAATAAAAATTATCAATGAAATTTTAATTTTTTTTCAGAGAATCAATTTAAAAGATTTTTACTTTTATGTTTAACTGACATAAAAAACAAATAATTTTTTATATATTATTATTTATTCATATATTTTTTGAAGTTATTTTTTATTAAAAAAATAAACGATCCTATTTCCTAGATGATAAAGTAAAGAGAGCAGCATATAGAATAATTATACAAGCAAAAGAATTTAAAGAAAAACATACTTCTGATTTACTAAAGTGTTTGTAGGTATAGAAAAATATCAACAGCTGACTTTTCAACTCTACAGACCATCTTCTTCTGGCAGTATTCCATCATTATCCCCAAAAACAAACTTCTTCGACGTCTTACACATCACGTATGAAACAACTAATAATTCTAGAAAAGAATTTACTGATCTTGGTTTATAGTGTCAGAATATAAATAATAAAATAAGAATGACATTAATAGAAATTTAAACTCCAAATTTAATATATTCTAAGGGGGGGGGGGTAACAGTCACAGTTTTGGTAATATATATTTTAAAATGTCAATAAAAAATGGTGAACATTGAAAATAAATTAGCTAATGTATTCTAAGGCAAAGTAAACAAATGTTTGTTTGTGTTGAAAATATTTTTAAAAAGACAAGAGAACACTGGGTATGTCAAATGGTTATGTGACTGGATTCATTTGCCAGAGATCTACTTAAATGTGAAAATGACTACTTAGCCAGTTCTATAAATTATAAATGGGTTAATTAAAAACTGGTGTCAAATACATTTTGTTAGTGAGAATTTGATCAAGAGAGGAGGAAACAGCAGACAGAAGTTTTAGAATGAATTATATACACTGTTCAGTATGTTTCACATAAAACTTAACATTTAGAGAAAGAAATCATAAAACTTATCAAAAAATTATGGAAACATTCTAAATAAGTAGAAACTACAACAAAATTGGTCTTCATTGTGGTTAATTGTACCAAGCACATTAAAAATATATTATGTGACATTATTTAGGAATTTAAATACAAACTGAAATAATTCAGCATAAGCAACAAAGTTTAGCACAAAATATTAGATATTCTTAAGTATTCAATAATACTATTCAATATTAGATTGTGCTCTCAATTTTACATGTCCAGAAGAGATAAGCAATCACTATATGATTCTTAATGACAGTAAAAGAGTAGATATATAAATGTATGGGCATGTTTTAGCCTTTTGTTTTATAATTGATACTACTGCTGCTGACTTAGAAACATTTGCATTATATTTTGTAGGAAAAAAAATATTCACTATATACAGGATCAGGATTACAATAACTTTTAGAACCACTAAACATCACATGATCACTATTTCCTATGCTTTCTCATAACTGTTATTAAAACAGAAAAAACTCTCTATAGAGTAGTGCCTCTCAGTGCCAACTAGAGTAATCAATCAATTCCAGAAGGATTGTGCATAAAATCCCTATCTAGTGTTTACTAATCCAATATCCCCAGACTAGTTTTTAGATTGTGGCAGAAATAGGTGCAGTGCTTTTGGATCCAAGGCTTCTCACTGATGAAGGCTACAAGCCAGAAACTAGTCTGGGGATATTGGAAGAGTAGGCACTAGATAGGGATTCTATTCACAAGCCTTTTGACATCGACTGATTACTCTTTCTTGCACTGAATGGCATACTGTATGGAGAGTTTTATCTGCTGTAACATATGGAACAGTAGGGAGTAAACTGATGGTCTTCAAAAAATATTAGGTATAAATCCTAGAGTATTTTATGAATCTTGTGCAATCCATAGCTTAAATTTAATAATAAATGATGCAGCCACAGTTGTTTCTGATTCAGTAAACTTTTTTGCTTAATTCAAGAAAATTATGTCTATTTTTCTTTTTATATTTATTTTTGGCATGTTCTTCATATCAGATGCATGCACTGAATTCTAAACCTCTTTCAGATACTAGGTGGAAAAACAAAACATCAGTCACAAATTTTTAACATATAATTTAATATACTATATTAAATGTCTGAGGATTTAACATAAATACAAACTTTCAGCCAAAGTATTTTGGCATTTAAAATAAAATCATTTAAATTTATCTGTTCAGTTGTTATATAGTACAATATTTTATCACAAATGAAAGCATATACTACTGAACTAAACATGGTATAGGAATATTACAAAATTAAAAATATATATAAACAATGAGCATTTGGCAATTGCTCAACAAGCTTTGTGATAAATGCTTAGCCAGAGAAAGCATGTAAAATAACTCTGTCAGAACCCCCCCCCTTAACCTCTTATCATGGTTTCATGCTTTGGCACTCTTCAGAAGGGCACTAGAGTATATTCAGACACTAGATTTAAAAATACCAACCCAAAGCCAGTATTTATCTAAAAATTATCTATCGAGTGGAAAGAGAAATTTTCACACACCTACATGTTTTCAAACTCAGCTATCTAACTCAAATAGCTATATGGGGTTAAGAGATATTCAGCCATACCATATATTAGTAGTCTTAACAATATAACATCACACAAGACTTAAGGCAGAGACAATAAATAGTCAAAAATAATGAGTCATAGATCACATGACCCAATTCTGTTAAGCTTGTAAGATATAAACAATGGACTTTTAGATAAATTCTTGCTTTGGGTTGGTATTTTTAGATTTAGGGTCTGAAGCTACCTAGCATCTCTCTGAGGAGTGCTAAAGCACAAAACAATGATTAGAGGTTGGAGTGGGGTTCCTGACATATATTTTAAATGCTTCCTCTGGCTAAGTATTTATCACAAACCTTGTTGAGCAATTCGTGCATCTACTAATTTGTTTGCTGTGATATTACTAACAGTTGGTGCATATACTAAACTATTTGCTGTGATATTACTAGCAGTTGAATGTATTTGGAATATTTAAATAAAATTATATTTTCTAAAGACATTCAACACACGTATTTGATGATGGAAATAGTCCAATATAAAAATATATGAAGTATGTGTGATATTACTAACAATTTAATCTTAATTGGAATATTTAAATAAAGTTAATTTTTTCTAAAGACCTTTAATACTTAATATTATATGATGGAAATAATAAAATATTTAAATATATGAAGTATGTCTTAAGAAATATTAATAAAATTATCAATAGTACATACACAGAATGTAATTTACATTAAAAAGATATAAAAATTTCTTTAATGAAAGCCTGAAGAACATTTACCTAAGAATGTTGTTTTTGTTTTTTTAATATTTATGCTCTTTCTTTATTTTAATATACAATCTTCTTAGTGTGTTACTGTATTTCAGAATCATTTCATTTTTAAATGAAGGCAGTGGGGCACAAAAGCTTTATTCATATGTGGCAAAAATCCAAGAAAGACTCCTGTCTTTACTTAAATCTTTATATCTGAAGTGTATATTTAAGCATAACACATTCAAATTTATTCAGAAATATATTATTTCCCTAAAAAGACAACCTAATTTGTTGACAGAAAGTGGTATTGAGAATATAAATATGATCACTAGATGGAGCTTTACCAATAGCTTCTAACAAGCTTTGTTTACATGAACGCCGAGAGAGATAGAAAGCAATATCTCTTTCATTGTCTCCCACCTCCAGACCATGGTTTCGAGCTAGTTGGCTCATGTCAGTGAAGGGTTGGAAGACCAGAAACTAGATCTAAATACTAACTCTAAAATCAGCATTTACCAAACATGTTTCTATCAGTTTGAAAGCATGAAATTTCTCAGGCATGTAATGACTTCAAATCCAGCTTAACAAACTAGATAGCTATATGGGTCTGAAATCAGTTCAGTTTCACCATATAGTAAAAGCCTCTGCAATATATATCATTGCAAAGCTTTTACTATATAGTGAAACTGAACTGATTTTAGACTCATATAGCTATCTAGTTTGTTAAGCAGAATTTGAAGACATTATGTGTCTGAGAAATTTCATGCTTTCAAACTGATAGAAACATGTTTGACAAATGCTGATTTTAGAGTTAGTATTTAGATCTAGTTTCTAGTCTTCCAACCCTTCACTGATGTCAGCCAACTAGCTCAAAACCATGGTCTGGAGGTGGGAGACAACAAAAGGGATATTGAATTCAATTTCTCTCAGCATTTATGTAAACAAAGCTTGTTAGGCACTATTGGTAAAGCTTCATCTAGTGATCATAAAATGCAAGCTAAGAGCAAGTTACGAAATTTATAACTTGTTTATATATATATTACTAACAAACAAAAATTAATGTACTTGTTGCTAAATATATTTATGTATACAAAACATTACAATTAAATATTAAATTTAGTTAATAATATATTCATTTTATAATAAGAATATTCATTTGATTAACATAATAATGACTTCATTGACAATTAAGTTAAACTTTATGTGCATTTAAAAATAACATATCTAAAATATAAATTATACTGGGATATGTAAATAGAAAAAAAAAATTGGAATCAGATGGTGTTTGTAATTTAAATATAATTGAAAATTAATTTTATATTTCATTATCTTTTCTTGAACATTCAATTAGTTATAATTTATTTATAATGCTTCTTAAAATTTAATTTTATATTTAGTTATATATTCTGTAGAGCAATTAATTAGTCATAATTTTTTATGTTATTTATTATTAAGTTTTTTTAAAGTATTAATTAAGGGATATATACAAATATTTTTTATGAGATTAATACAAAAATGGGATGGAAGAAAAATATTAAATCATTAAATTTATTCATTAAACATGAAAATATTTTAAATATAAATATTTAGTCATTCATAATTATGTGTTTGTTAAGATTATTGTATAGAAATTTATGTGTGATTGATAGATGGAATTTTGTATTTAATCTATTACTTAATATTATTTCAAATTTGTAATGACATTATGGTAACAATATGCATGTTATTGCAAATTAAATTCATAGATAGACATAAAGGTTTTTTAAACATCTATTCATTCATTACAACATATAATAAAAATAATAAATATAATGGTGATTAACTATTGTACACAATATTTCAATCGCCAGAAGTACTTCCTGTTAATTACTTAACTCTCTTCAACTGCCATTTAAATTCAAAAAATATACTGAGGCAAATTTAAACATCAGTTGAAGAGAGTTATGTAATTAACCAAAAGTTTTTTTTTTTTTTTTTTGCAAATTAAAAGACTGCTATAATAGATAATCACCATAATATTTATTATTTTTATTGTTATTACAATATGTATTAATTAATAAATATTTTATTTGTATTATATATATATATATATATATATATATATATATATATATATATATATATATATATATATATATATATATAATTTACTGGCATTTCTGTTTCCATTATACTTACTTCAAACCAAGATTTTGATTCTATTTTAATGATATTAATGTTATTAAAACAGGAAAAACTCTCCATACAATGGTGACACTTAGTGCAAGCCAGAGTAATCAATGTATGCCAAAAAGCATATGCATAAAATACCCATCTAGTGGCTACTCTCAGTTCCAAGAGTCTTCACTGATTAAGGCCACAAGCTAGAAACTAGTCTAAGGATATTGGATGAGTAGACACTAGATGGGAATTTTATACACAAGCCTTCTGGCATCCATTGATTACTCTGGCTTTCACTGAGTGGCAATACCTATAAAGAGTTTTGCCTGTTTTAATAACAGTTATAAGCAAGCATAAGATATGGTGATCATGTAATGATATTAATGTTATATTATTTCTTTGTATATAATTTTTTGATTATGTTATTAAACAAATAATATTTATTGATTTTTTAATTGTAATTTGTTATATTTGCAACATTTCAATTTTTGTTTATATAGGTTATCTTTGGAAGGTATTCAATATGTATAAATGCATGCATAATATCTTCCCATAAGAAGATGAGTGGTAGCAAATTATTTCCCAAGATTCATGCAAAATTATTTTGAATCAATATATTTGTTACATGATAAAATAGTTTAACTATTTATCATAAAATTTTAACATGTTAGGTTATATGGATCATAGCAAGAAATATAAAATATAACTTTGTTTCATACCTTAACCAGAAAGGAATAATATGGCAATATTGAATTTTATTTTAAACTAGCAATACCCAACCATGTGTTGCTATGGCTCAGTCTGGTTAAATGGAAAAGAAAAAAAAAGCAGACATTTCTAATATGTTTAATTTCACAATGCTTGTGGGTATACAATATTTGTGTTGTTCCATTGCCTGTGCAGATATACAGAATATCTGGTTTGCTGACTCTAGAACATGCAACATATAATTGTTCATGTGAGAAGCAATCTGTGTCTAGATCTAAACAGCACAATTCTAAAGATTGACCCTGAGCTGAAAAAAAAAACTATACTCATGAAATTACCTGTCACAGGTGTGACATCTATATAATAGTAGGTATATAAATAGTAGATATATAAAACACATGCGTATTTTAATGCAATGTTGTGTCAAAATTTCAAAGCAATCGATGCACATTAAAATAAGAAAAACACTTAAAAAAACGAAAAACAATGAAAAAAATAAACTATACTCACGAAATTGCCTGTCACAGTTGTGACATCTATATAATAGTAGGTATATAAATAGTAGGTAGATAGAAACACGTGGGTATGCCAATTTAATGTTGTGTCAAAATTTTGCAGCATTCTATGAAGAACTTTTGGAGATTTAAGATTTTGAACAAATGAACATTTACATTTTTATTTATATAGAATAGACAAAATTTCTTCTGAAATATTTTAAATAACTTTAATTGCATATGTTTTTAAGTCAATTGCAAGATTCCATGATGCAGGGACAACATTGAAAATGATATATGAATGTAGAAAACAATATCAGCTGTGATCCAAACATTCTAACATATTAATCTTTTTATGATGTGTATGGACAGACAGACTTATGATTTTAAAATAAATTTTAAGGATAATCTAGATATAAAAAACATTGAAATGTTGAAAATTAATTAAAAATACACAACTAAACATCAATAAATTTTAATTCTTCTACATTTCAACATTTTTCCATTTTTTTCCTAATGGCAATTTGAATTACTAGACTAATGTTATGAAACAATAATTTGTTTTAATTTATTAATAATATATGTTTACAAATAAAGACTATCTAAAAATAATATTTGAGTTTTGCAAGCATAGAAAAAAATAAAGTGAAATATGCAAGAACAATTACTTTTTTTATTGGTTATTATTGAAAAAAATAAATTAACTGTGCCAGGCACGTTTGATGTGGCCAAGCACAAGCTAAGATTAAATGACTAAATGGTCTAAAATATTTAAATAGCCATTAAAAAGGGGGGTTTATGTAGTGTTTGTAAAAATGGCAGACATTTTTGTGCACTCCAGAAAAACTAGAATTTATTCGTAAGGCTGTTTTTAGATCGCGCTCTGATAGCTGAGGAATTTAATTAGTGCATTGACGTAATGGCAATCGACAATTCCTAGAAATATTTGCTAATTACAAATGATTCTAGATAAGAGATGTTACCTTATTGGTCAGTGCATTGATTGATCATTGCAGTTGTCAGAGAGCAATAAGAAGACTGGGTAACATCGAGCAGTGTAATATAGAGAGCAGTCATGCAGTAGCAAGTTGCAGACCATGCATTTGGAGAGCATCCGCTTGCAGACCATTCATTGGAGAGCAGTCAGTGCAGACCATTCATGGGAGAGCATCCATGGCTGAGCTTCGTTGTGGACCAATTCATTGGAGAGCTTTGTTGGAGACCAATTCGTTTGGAGAGCTTCGTAGCAGACCAATTCGTTGGAGAGCTTCGTTGGGAAAGAACAGCGTGGGAATTGTATAACGTTATTTGCTGACCGCACAGTATGACTTGCAGTTATAACCTTGGCACAGTCGTAAGTATGGATATTACAGTTTATACAATTTATACAAACAATATTTGTTATAAATTGAGAGAGAGAGAACTGTGACGATAATATAAACTAACAAACACATATGTTTAAAGCCGATATTTAAAGGCTTAGAAATATGCATTTGTAAATGTGATTTTTGTTTATTTTTTTTAATTTTTTTTTAAGGAAAAACAAACTCCAAAATGTAATTATAATTTTGAAGATTTTTGTTTTGTTTGTTAAAGAGAAATGCTAACATGTGTATATACAATTTGTCAGTAGGTATTTTTTTTTTTTTTGTGAATGCTGACAATCAATGAAAAAAGAGAGAATTTAACCTACTGTTATTTAAAATTATTTAAAAATAATTTCAGAATCGGAGTTTTAATGGATATTTTTCTCTTCAGTCACATTTCAGTAAGGGAGGGGAGGGGGAATTGTCTTAAATTTAAAAAAAGCCTAAAGGCATTGTGGCTTCCTGCCCACTCTAAAATAATTTTAACTGGACAAAAGAGTTTAATTAAACTTGCTATAATGCGTGGAGAGACGAATGTTCAAGTTATGTAAAACATTTTTTTTTTGTTAAAACAAAAAAAATCTTCGATTCTGATAATGTAATTAATCAAATGTAAAAAGATGTTATCATTTCTTAATTGTGATCTGAATGGATATAAATAAAACTAACTGGAAATGTAATTTTTAGAGATCACTTGGGCGATTACATTGAAATGTTTTACAAATCAGCCATACCAATTAGTATAATTAAAACCGATTCAATAAGTTTTAATTAATTTGTGTGTCATGGAGGGGATACCTGAATTGAGATTCTATTGAAGTGGGATATCTGTTCTGAAGTTGCGAGAGGACAGTTCACCTTAGTTTTTCTAAGAGAGAGCAGTTCACTTTTGTCTTGCTGTTAAAAAGGCAAATCTTAAAGGGAGGCTATTTCTAATTTTGAGAAGTTAATGCTATTCTGGAACCATGTGAAATCATGCAATTCTTTAATCATGATGATTGTAATACATTGTAAGCCGTAAGATTTACTCTAATAAGAAAATAAAAAATTAATATTCATTCTGTCATTCTAAATCAATGGACATCAATCTAAGCCATCATTGAAATAATCTAGCAGTTAACCAGTCAGTTGATTCTGGTGGAAGCTTAACTACAACACACCATCGAAGCCTGCAGTTAACCGAGGATCCTTAAAACAAGTAAGGATAATCTACAGTGTTAATATCTGTTCTCCAACCTAAAAATGTCAATCAAACATTTGCCTGCCTATGAAATGATTATGGAGTAGAAACCTACTTCAGTGCGACCGTTTAGCTCTGCTCCTGCCATCCCAACATAATGTAAAAGCCAAGATCACAAAACACCAAAATGATGATGACTAATTCTACAAACTTATAGCACTGTCAAGTCCAGCCCTTGTTGCAGTTGATGAACAGATAGTCCGTCCACTCAAAACCCATAGAAGAATGAAGCCTATAAACTTTGTCGGGTATACTATTATTTTTTTGTATGGGTGTGTTTATTTTATAACCAGTTAATGCCCATTTCATAAATATGTTTATGTAAGTACACAAACCAATATATCTTGTACATAACACTAATTTTTCTTTATTTGCTTTACCCATGTGTGAGTTTATATCCACAGAGCACTATCTCTCCCACATTCTTTATTTAATATATTTTATTATAAAAAAAGATGAAATTTCCTTTATTTAATCTAACCATTATCTCGACAAGTATTTCCATATGCTTATAATTTGTTTTATAAAAATAATTTATGTTCTATATGATTTTGTTTGTATATTTATTCAATTTGGGAACGTTAATTTTATATTTATGTTATAAATGGTAGGGGGTATTGGGTTAATGAAAGATATTATAATTTAAAAGCGACTACTGCCATATATTTTATATTTTTTTCATCAATTACTTTCTCTAACCCCATATTAGTTAGTTATGCGAGTTTTCCGATCCCCAATTCTTTTAACTGAGTATAAAAGTATGCTGAGCTAGCGAATGGGATACCTTCTTGCCGGAACCTAAATCTTTATTTTCATGAGGATACTTATTTATTATTTTTTAATGAATAATTATTTATCGTGCACCTGCCCTAATATCATTTGAACTTGCATATCCTTTCAGGAGGAGAGTTAAATTTCCTTCTGGGTATGGCATGAGGGGTTGATTTAGAGTAATCCCCCAAAGGTAAGTAAGAGTCAACCTTTCCATAAGTATCTTCTGTGTCCGTAGCACTGTTATGATAAAGTTTTGAATTTCTTCTTACTCCGGCATGTCGCCATATTTTTCCTCATGTTCGGTTTATGCGCATGCTCATATTAACAGAGTAAATGTTAACCAGTATAGAATCAAAATTTTGGCACCTTCAATGTGTTGGGCCTTACTTATGTGGTCAGTGTAAGAAAAACATGGCCACTAAACATAACTAAAGAAAAGAGAGAATCTCGCAAAATCTCAAAAGTATTGGGAATGATTTTTTTTTACAGAGACAAGATTTGCAAAAAAAGAAAAGAATTTACGATTGTGAAACTTAATAAATAGGAATTCTAAACTTTGTTTTGTTTTTAAAGTAACATTTGTCACTACAGTAGTACTCATTTAGAGTATATTACTGTGTATGCAGATTTAAAATAAAAAAGTTTACAATTGAGAATCTTTATAAATAAGAATTCTAAATTTTGTTTTGTTTTTTTGAAGTGATGTTTGTCACTACGATAATACTGATTAAGTTTATTTTGTCGTATATACGTATTTAATAAAAATAAAAGGCAGTATAAAAATATAAACTGTGCATTAACACAAATAAACAGTGGTATATAGGTATAATCAAATCTTAATATATAAGAATTTTAAGCTTTATTTTGTTTTTGAAGTGACCTTCAGTGCTCCAATACTATTGATTTAGATTGTTTTAGCTATATATAAATATTTATAGTAGAAATAAATTTAAAAAAAGTTAAATAAATAAAACAATTGTAGAAAGAAATAAACTGCCATATATTAGACGTAAACTACGTATTGTATAAAAACAGATGGTGAATCTTAGTAAATAATAATTTTAAAAACTTAATTTTGTTTTGGAAGCGACTTTTCATTGCTACAGTAATATTGATTTAGATTGTTTTACCATATATTAATGTTTACAATAAATTAAGAGGTTGGATAGATGTTGTGGAAAGAAAGAAATGATAGGATACAAGCGTAAACTTTGTATTGTATAAAAACAAGCGGCGGACATCGGAAATAAAGATTTTTTTTTGTAAAAAAAAAAAAGAAAAGGGAAAGTAAAACTTTATGGAATAAAGTAGAATTGTGAAATTGCATGATAGAAAATTTTGTTTTTGATGGAACATAACAGTAATACTATTCACGACATGCTGAATAATTTTATGAATTGAAATAAGTAAGGAGAAATTAAGGTAATCAAATAAGATATAAAGTCATATAACAAAGCACATTTATAATCAATTGAAAATAATACTATATATGTTGACAAGATCACAGTCCAGAAAGCAAAAAAAGATAGATATGAGTAAAAAGCATGACAAAATAAATGGGAAAATAGCATAAGAAAGCCAGCCTCAAAGATCTGAAAGCAGAATAGAGGAAGCAATGGAGCCTCAAAGTGAAGGAAAAGCCATGGAGGAAAATGAAAATGAAAATGATGGAGATGTTTGTAAATACTATAAGGCTAGATATCAGTCAGATGTCAAAGGAAATAGCTAAAAATTTGATGAATTTAGGAAAGAAATATCCTTAGGGATTGAAACAAGGCTTCAAGGTGTAGAAGAAAAATGTAGGGGCCTCCATCAGATTAATAGCAATATGTTGGAAGAGATCCAAACAAGGCAGCAAGTAATGGAAGCAGATTGCATGAAAATACAAGAAATAGATGAAAGGTTGAAGAAACAGTGAAAGGTTATAGTAATGGAATAGAGAAGCTAGAAATGTGCATAACTGAGAATGATGCGCGAATAGAGAATCTATGCCAGACAGTGGCTCAAATCAAAAAACAGTTGATAGAAAAACAAGATATCAATATGATAAAGAAACAGAAAATGGTAATGGAACAAAGGATGGAAGATATAAATATAGTTAGAAAGAAAATAATGACAGGGGATAATATAACACAGATGAAAATAGTTGAAGGGTATGAAGATAGTAGTGAGTTAGCAAAAGTAAATCAGGAACCGAATAGTGGGGATAGAAAAGTAAGACCTATGCAGCAAGAATTTGGAGAGGCTAAGATAGTAGATCAACCTAACATCAACCAGTTTTTAAAGATTAGAATTTTTGAGGGGCAAGCTGGAGAAGCTCTATTGGAGCACATAAATAGCTTGGAAAAGTATTTTGCTGCTAACAAAATGGTAGAGGAAAATAAACTAACCATTACAAGTAACCACCTACAGGGCGATGCTCAGTCATGGTGGGAATCTTTGTTCTACCCACCACCAACCTTTGAGGGTTATAAAGAAGCACTAGTAAGAAATTTCTGGAGCGAAGAGCGCCAGGAGACCATCTTATACCAGATAAGCAAGAGAAGTATAGGGCTAATGGGGGTGAGAGCTATCTATAATTCTTCCAAAGACAAGTGGCTAAGCTAAGGACACTCAGTGCATATCATACATTGGAAGGCCAGATCATAAGGATAATACACCACAACCTACCCTTTAGAATTGAGCAAATGTTTCTCGCTGCCAATACAAATTCAATAGAGTCAGTGGATAAACTACTGAGTGCAGTGGATATGATCCAGTAGGGCCATCCACCAGATAGAACCCGTGAAAACATTGGCCTCAATGCCTTGGGCTGGGGGAAAACAAATATGCAGCAGAAAACAAACCTTGGTATAATGATAAGTATTCCAGAAATCTTAAGCGAATGACAGACAATAATACTGTGGAGAAGAAACTGGATGAACTAGTATATAAAGGAAAGGGAAAGATGGTTAGATCACCTTTGCCTCGGCCTGGGTGTAGTAAAGATAGCAAGTAGGCTTTTATAATAAATGGTCATGTCATTTGAGGGTTGGATGTGTGGACTTTGGTTTTCTGAGTGTTGTGTATGTAGATCAGTCTGAGCTTTCTGTACCCTGGGGTTAGAGATGGTAGGAGTGCAAAGGATTGGTTGGAGGTCTTGGCATGGTCTGGAAGTTCTGTGACACTGTGGCAGAGTAGGCAGAGATGAAAATTCCTCTGGGTTTTATTCCACTGTAAAAGACTCCGTAAGCCTCAATAAGGAATGAGCATGAGTGCAGTGGATGGAAAAGATGAGAATTCCTCTAGGACGAGTTCTACAAGATTTAGTTATGTGACTCTAACATTCTACTTTGCCTGGATGTTGTGGAGCTTTAGATATGACAGATCTTTATGCTGTGATTCTGTGTTTCTTAGTGTTTCTGGCCTGGGGAGATCGACACAGGCTTGGCTTGTGTACATAAATGCTTGGGAGATGGGAATCCATACCTCTGGGTTCTGGATATCATGTCTTCTGTTCACTAAAAGCCCGTAGTATAAAAGGTTAAGTTTTTGGAAAATATGATTAAAAATAAAGACATTAAAATGATAACCTCCATTTAAACATCTCATGTCAGAGGGGAGTATTGTGCCAGGCACGTTTGATGTGGCCAAGCACAAGCTAAGATTAAATGACTAAATGGTCTAAAATATTTAAATAACCATTAAAGAGGAAGGTTTATACAATTTATACAAACAATATACATTATAAATTGAGAGAGGGAACTGTGACGATAATATAAACTAACAAACACATATGTTTAAAGCCGATATTTAAAGGCTTAGAAATATGCATTTGTAAATGTGATTTTTGTTTATTTTTTTTAATTTTTTTTTAAGGAAAAACAAACTCCAAAATGTAATTATAATTTTGAAGATTTTTGTTTTGTTTGTTAAAGAGAAATGCTAACATATGTATTTACAATTTGTCAATACGTATTTATTTATTTTTTTGTGAGTGCTGACAATCAATGTAAAAGAGAGAATTTAACCTACTGTTATTTAAAAATATTTAAAAATAATTTCAGAATCAGAGTTTTAATGGATATTTTTCTCCTCAGTCACATTTGAGCAAAAGAGGGGGGGGGGCATTGCCTTAAATTTAGAAAAAGCCTAAAGGCATTGTGGCTTCCTGTCCACTCTAAAATAATTTTAACTGGACAAAAGAATTTAATTAAACTTGCGATAATGTGTGGAGAGAGGAATGTTCAAGTTATGTAAAACATTTTTTTTTTGTTAAAAAAAAAAAACTTCGATTCTGATAATGTAATTAATCAAATGTAAAAAGATGTTATCATTTCTTAATTGTGATCTGAATGGATATAAATAAAACTAATTGGAAACGAAATTTTTAGAGATCACTTGGGCAATTACATTGAAATGTTTTATGAATCGGCCAAACCAATTAGTAAAACTAAAACCAATTCAATAAGATTTAATTAATTTTTGTGTCATGGAGTGGGTATCTGAATTGAGATTCTATTGAGGTGGGATATCTGTTCTGAAGTTGCAAGAGGGCAGTTCACCTTAGCTTTTCTAAGAGGGAGTTTTTTTTACTTTTCAAGGAGAGCAGTTCACCTTTGCTTTTCAAAGAGTTCAAGTTAAGTTTTACTTTTCAAAGAGAGCAGTTCACTTTTGTCTTGCTGTTAAAAAGGCAAATCTTAAAGGGAGCCTATTTCTAATTTTGGGAAGTTAATGCTATTCTGGAACCATGCGAAGTCATGCAACTCTTTAATCATGCTGATTCTAATACCTTGTAAGCCATAAGATTTATTCTAATAAGAAAAGAAAAACTAATAATCATTCTGTCATTCTAAATCAACAGACATCAATCCAGGCCATCACTGAAATAATCTAGCAGTTAACCAGTCGGTTGATTCTGGTGCAAGCTTAACTACAACACACCATCAAAGCCTGCAGTTAACCGAGGATCCTTAAAACAAGAAAGGAGGATCTACAGTGTTAATATTTATTCTCCAACCTAATGATGTCAATCAAACATTTGCCTGCCTATGAAATGATTATGGAGTAGAAACCTAATTCAGTGTGTCTGTTCAGCTCTGCTCCTGCTGTACCAACATAATGTAAAAGCCGAGATCACCAAGGTGATGGCTAATTCTACAAACTTATAGCACCATCAAGTCCAGCCCTTGTTGCAGTTGATGAACAGATAGTCCGTCCACTCAAAACCCATAGAAGAATGAAGCCTATAAACTTTGTCAGGTATACTATTATTTTTTTGTATGGGTGTGTTTATTTTATAACCAGTTAATCCCCACTTCATAAATATGTTTAAGTAAGTACACAAACCAATATATCTTGTACATAACACTAATTTTTCTTTATTTGCTTTACCCATGTGTGAGTTTATATCCACAGAGCACTATCTCTCCCACATTCTTTATTTAATATACTTTATTATAAAAAAAAGATGAAATTTCTTTTATTTAATCTAACCATTATCTCCACAAGTATTTCCATATGCTTATAATTTGTTTTATAAAAATAATTTATGTTCTATATGATTTTGTTTGTATATTTATTCAATTTGGGAACTTTAATTTTATATTTATGTTATAAATGGTAGGGGGTATTGGTTTAATAAAATATTTTATAATTTAAAAGCGATTACTGCCATATATTTCATATTTTTTTCATCATTTACTTTCTCTAACCCCATATTAGTTACGTATGCGAGTTTTCCGATCCCCATTCTTTTAACTAAGTATAAGAGTACGCTGAGCTAGCAAATGGGATACCTTCTTGCCGGAACCTAAATCTTTATTTTCATGAGGATACTTATTTATTATTTTTTTATGAATAATTATTTATCACACACCTGCCCTAATATCATTTGAACTTGCATATCCTTTCAGGAGGAGAGTTAAATTTCCTTCTGGGTGTGGCATGAGGGGTTGATTTAGAGTCATCCCCCAAAGGTATGTAAGAGTCAACCTTTCCATAAGTATCTTCTGTGTCCATAGCACTGTTATGGTAAAGTTTTGAATTTCTTCTTACTGTGGCATGTCGCCATATTTCTTCTCATGTTCGGTTTATGCGCATGCTCATATTAACGAAGTAAACGTTAACCGGTATATAACAAAATCATTGTTGAATGAATTTCATTTTTTAAATGTGAACAAATAATTATAAAATCATCACAAAATAATAAATTATTTTCTAAAATTAAAAAATGAATTTATAATTATAAAAAAATATAGCATATGTTTTATACTATGTTGTTTGACTGAGTGTAACAATTGTAATTTCTTTTTTATTACGTATTTGAGTCTTGTAACTATTTTTAAAAATGAAACTTTTTTTAAAAATAATTTTGATAATTACTATACTCATATTTTATTAAAAAAATCATAAATATTTAAATAAATAATAAAATTATATATTTTGCATTTGTATCTAGCAACAATCAAAGATGAGTTTAGAAATTTTGTTATATTCCCAAGATCAAAGAATTACCAATCTGCAACCTTCCAGATTTTTGTCAGTTTATTTATAGTTTTCCTTTGTTGACTACTAAATCTTCAGATTTTGTCTTGAGTGAATAAATTTATATTTACTTTATTTTCAATGTTTACCATCAAATTAATGTAAAACCAGAAAAAAAGTATGAAAGATAGCCAAAAGAGAGTGGTTTAATGCTGAAGTACAGAAGGCCATAACTCTACACTGCAATTAACCTGAATCTCAGAATCATTGAGTTTATAATACAATCAAAAAGATGTATATAAGAATAATACACTACATTTATATATTATTACTTTTTTCATCACCTTATATATTATTCATATTTTCTATGCAAATACAGTGTCAGAAATAAGATAATATAAAATATGTCAATCAAATTTTACTGCTTAACTAGACAAAATTATCGTTATTACTTTATTATTCTTTCTATTTCAAATATTTGAATTAAAATATTATTTTCAATTGAATCAAATCTATATTTTTGATTTAAATATAAAAATAGTTAAATTCTTAATAACTTCACCATAGATGACATAGCCTCAAGGCTTTAAAAATCAATTTTGTAAATAAATATATCCATAAGAGATCATGACTTTCGTATCGAAAGTAAATATAATATCATAATTGGTTTTTTATTAAGCTATAATTACAAATCAATGAATATTTATTGCTGTAAGTAAAATAATTGTGAAATGACAAAGTTAAACATAAATATTTAGAAAAGAAAAGTATTGTGTTTATGTTATTATATGAAAAGCAGAATATGCATGTAATCCTGCCTCTTATATCTATCTAGCATCTGTCTGGATATCTATCTATCTATCTATCTATCTATCTATCTATCTATCTATCTATCTATCTATCTATCTATCTATCTATCTATCTATCTATCTATCTATCTATCTATCTATCTATCTATCCAACTATCTCTATCTATTTCTCAATCATTCTATCTATCTTTCTATTATCAAACCATTTATTTATATAATCATACAACAACTATCTAACTATCCTATCTATTTACTTTTACACTTATTTATTTATGATATAGCTGATCTAGTTATTTACTTGTTTGTCAGTCTGCCTATTCATTCATTTCATCTTTTTATTTATCTACAATTATAATAATATTGCTGTATAAATTATGTACATATGTAAGAAAAAATTATATAACAATTTTTATTTCTTTTCTTCTACTACATAAATTTATGATAAGATTTATTCACTTTCAAATAAAAGATTAACTTTTTAAACTTTCAATAACAACTGGCTTATTCATTAAAGTTTTAAGATTTGCTATCTTAATCTAAACTGAAAACTGATTGTATATATATATATGGGAGATGTTGAACTGAACCAGAGTGCTGGTTCAGCATGAAATATGTAAATTGGAGATCATTTATCTTTGTCACATGTATCTGGTAATATGTATCAGTTGCATATGATAGGTTGGATAGATGTTGGGAGGCTTGAAAGTTCTAGTTCAAGTCTCTTATAATTACATTAACTTTAGTATAGACAATATATATATATATATATATATATATATTAGAAAATACAGTACTTAAAAGTTTAAAAAATATATATATCTATAAATGTCACTTAGGAGCGCTTTCAACTATCCTTGCAGTTTTTGTCAACTAATCCTTTTAAAAGGTCAACTTTCCCATAATTCCATGATGTCAACTTTTTTTTAATTCCATGATCTTAATGTTTACTGCCTGCCTATTGATTAAATCTTGCTTGTATTAATATATTAACATTGCTTTCTTAATTTTTCTTTTATTATTTAAGCGATGTTAACTTTTTAACTGCATGATTTCTGTTTGGCCGAGTGAGTTAAAACTCTAAACTTTTGATTGGTAAATTACAGAATCAGCAGTAAAAATATATTAATCTTTTAATATTATATTCATTTTAGTTTCATTTGTAAAAAAGTATATTAATAATTTGTCAGATTATGAAAGTGAACAAAAGTTTTTTTTCAAAATTAAATTTGTATTTATAATTATAAAAATATTCGATAGCAGAAAACGTAAAACGAAGTTTGTAATAAATTATAAAGTGCTTAGTCATCATTGATTTCTTTCTCAATTTACGTTAGTGTCAAAGTAAAGAATTTTTTAGTAAAATCTTACTATTTTTTATTAAAATCTTATATTTTTGTAAAATAATTATATTTTTAGCATATTTTATACAAATACATTATAGTATGTAAAAAAAATATTTAAAAAATGCTCTAAAACATTTATTTTATTTTCAAAATCAAAACAAAGAAGTTGGAGCAATGAAAGTTATCGACAGGTGCTTATCCATTGATTGTGATGACAAGCAACCAATCGCCAGCAATGAAGGTCAGCCTTCTTTCTTTGTTAGTTTGGACACCTATATATACTGATTTTTAACTTGTAAAATAATTCAAGAGAGAGCAGCATCTTATGGTACTTTTTAACTTTAAAATGAGCCTAAATATGCTACGATAATGTAAATACTGCCCAAGTTAGAACAAGTTAAGCTGTGTATGAGTTAACTTTAGACGGTCAGGCAAAAACTTAATATATAAATACAAGCAAGATTTACTGAATAGGCAGGCAGCAAACATTAATATCACAGAATTATGGGAAAGTAATTATGGGAAAGTTGATCCTTTAAAATTATTAGTTGACAAAAAATACAAGGATAGTTGAAAGCACTCCTAAGTGACCTTTAAAGATATATTTTTTATAAACTTTTAAGTACTGTATTTTCTAATATTTATTTATAAATTTACGTATATTATTTTGAAGAAATACAGACATCAATTTGTAATATTATATATATATATGAAAAACAAAACAAGTTTTATATACGTAAAAACCTGCTATCGCTTGTACTAATGATCAATAGATGGAGCTTTACCAAGACCTCCAAACAAGTGTATTTGTTTACATAAATGTCAGAGTCTCTTTCATTTTGCTCCACCCTCAGATCAGCTGATTTCTAGATGATTTGCTCTCATCAGTGAAGGGATAGGAGTCATAAAACTAGACCTAAATATTAACTCCAAGCGTTTATGCAAAACGTTTATCAGTTTGCAAGCATGAATTTTTTAGACACCTAAATGTCTTCAAACTCAGCCTATCAAACTAGATAGCTATGTGGGTCTGATGTCAGTTCAGTTTCTCCACATAATCAAAGCTTCTGCAATCTATATCATTGCAAGAAAACTTTAAAGGTACATTTATGAAAAACAAAACAAGTTTTATATACGTAAAAACCTGCTATCGCTTATATTAATGATCAATAGATGGAGCTTTACCAAGACCTCCAAACAAGTGTATTTGTTTACATGAATGTCAGAGTCAATATTCACTGTCTCTTTCATTTTGCTCCACCCTCAGATCAGCTGATTTCAAGCTGATTTGCTCTCATCAGTGAAGGGATAGAAGTTAGAAACCAGACCTAAATATTAACTCCAAGCGTTTATGCAAAACGTTTCTATCAGTTTGCAAGCATAAATTTTTTAGACACCTAAATGTCTTCAAACTCAGCCTATCAAACTAGATAGCTATGTGGGTCTGATATCAGTTCAGTTTCTCCACATAATCAAAGCTTCTGCAATCTATATCTTTGCAAGAAAACTTTAAAGATACATTTATGAAATCAGCTGATCTGAGGGTGGAGCAAAATGAAAGAGACAGTGAATATTGACTCTGACATTTATGTAAACAAATACACTTGTTTGGAGGTCTTGGTAAAGCTCCATTTATTGATCATTAATACAAGCAATAGCAGGTTTTTACGTATATAAAACTTGTTTTGTTTTTCATAAATGTACCTTTAAAGTTTTTTTCCAATGATATAGATTGCAGAAGATTTGATTATGTGGAGAAAATGAACTGATATCAGACCCACATAGCTATCTAGTTTGATAGGCTGAGTTTGAAGACATTTAGGTGTCTAAAAAATTCATGCTTGCAAATTGATAGAAATGTTTTGCATAAACGCTTGGAGTTAATATTTAGGTCTAGTTTCTAACTTCTATCCCTTCACTGATGAGAGCAAATCAGCTTAAAATCAGCTGATCTGAGGGTGGAGCAAAATGAAAGAGACAGTGAATATTGACTCTGATGTTTATATAAACACATACGCTTGTTTGGAGGTCTTGGTAAAGCTCCATATATATATATATATATCAAAATACAGTACAATTTACATAAATTATTATTATTAGAAGTACTTTCGCCTATACATTTTGTAGTCTTTATCAACTATATAACATTGAATAAAGACTACAAAATGTATAGTCGAAAGTATTTCTAATAATAATAATTTATATAAATTGTACTGTATTTTGATATATATATTGACTTGTATATTACATATATTGTGGAACAAATACAGATATCAAACTTTATTATATATATATATGTATGTGTATATATATATATAATACATATTTTGCGGGTTCATCCGTGTTAAAAACTTTTAATATTAATATACTGACATTTGGACTTGGTCACACAAGCCATCCACAGAGTTATAAAAGGTAGAAAGACGATTGTAGAGGCGCTACAATCAATGATTTGAATAAAATGTTAAAATTCCACCAAAAGCAAAAAATGTTAAAGTTAGGAATGTTTTTTAAAAAAATCTTTTCAAATAGGAGGAAGTTTGCATGTATCATTTCAATTATTGATACAATCTGGCCTTTTAAGTATCTCAATGGCTTCTCTAATTTTGCATTGGTAGAGATTATCACATCTGGATATGATCCTGGTACTAGAAAAATCAATTTTATGACCTGAATCTATAGTATGGAGTGAGAGTGCTGATGATGATGAGTGTTGTTTAACTGCATTAGCATGCTCATCTCTCCTAACACTGATGCAACGTTTACTCATACCTATGTAAAAAGCTTTACAATTTTCTTGATGTTCTAGTCACCAAAACACCAAATAGTTTATCTTTTTCTATTTACAGAAAGGATAAACACACAGATAGATATTTGCATTTTCATTCTCATCATCACCTAACTCAGATAGTTTCTATAGCCAAAACTCTTTTAAATAGAGCAATTAACCTTTCAGATGAGACACATCTGAAAAGAAGAAATAAATCATATTAATAGTGTTTTATTAGCAAATAGTTATAATTACAAATTTATAAAAAAAAGCCTTCATTCAAGCCCAAAATAGACAAAATAGGAAACAAAAAGATGATAAATCAGCTATTAGGATTTGTGTTCCATATGTAAAAGGAACTACAGACAGTATTGGATGTATATTAAAATGCTATAATATAGATACAGCATTTTCTGCTCATCAAAAGATCAGCAATATAATAACCCAGCCTAAGGATTCAATCCCTCTTGAATCTCATGGTGTCTATCAAATCTCATGTAAAAATTGTAAAGCTTCTTACATAGGTATGAGTAATTATCGCATCAGTGTTAGGAGAGATGAGTATGCTAATGCAGTTAAACAACACTCTTCATCATCAGCACTCTCACTCCATACTATAGATTCAGGTCATAAAACTGATTTTCTAGTACCAGGATCATATCCAGGTGTGATAATCTCTACCAATGCAAAATTAGAGAAGCCATTGAGATACTTAAAAGGCCAGATTGTATCAATAATTGAAATGATACATGCAAACTTCCTCCTATTTGGAAAGATTTTTTTTTTTAAAAAAACATTCCTAAATTTAACATTTTTGCTATTGGTGGAACTTTAACATTTTATTCAAATCAGTGATTGTAGCGCCTCTACAACTGTCTTTCTATCTTTTATAACTCTGTGGATGGCTTGTGTGACCAAGTTGAAATGTCAGTATATTAATAAAAAAGTTTTTAACACGGATGAACCCGCAAAATATGTATTTTATATATTTAACCGGTGCAAATCTTCATTTTAACATATATATATATATATATATATAAACATATTGCAGTGAAGCAGATATATTTTTGTATTTAAGTGTACTTATCACTAGTTAGTTTACTCATCAGTAAGAAAAATTATACACAGCTTATTATGAGCATGTTAATGTTAGTAATCATTTTATATATCAAAGTAAAAGTACTTTATTAATTACTTTACCAAATTATATTACAAATAAAACTATTACATCATACTATTTATAGAATCATAATTGGGTGCAAAATAATTTAGGCTTGATGAAGTACGATCCCACAAACACTACTAATAAATACTGGTATAAAAAAAATAACTAAATTTCTGATATGATACCATGCAATGATTATATAATATAAATAAAAAGTTTCTATCCAAACGAGCAAACCATGCCTGTTCTATTCTTTACAATTGCCCTTAAAATAAATGAAGAGATTAGAAGGATTCATAAAAGTAATTATAATAAATTTCTAATGATTATTGCCTTTAACAGAATAATCTAACTGGTTAGAACATCATCTCAAATTCAATGCTCACTGGGGATTTTAATGTCATTGGCCAGGCCTGACAAACTTGCAGAGAGAAGAATAAAGCACTTGAACTGTTGTCATGAATCTACTTCTTACTATCAGATGAATATTTTTGAAAATTTTAAATAAAATTTGTATTCTTCTAAGGATATTTAGGAAATACAGTTCAACATTTAATTATGAGAGCAAGTTTATTTAGCTCCGTGTCATATTAGCACAGAAAGGACAACAGAGAAAATTTAAAATATATTTCATTAGTAACAGTAATCAATAAAACAAAATAAAATGCATAGTATAACTTGACTTTTTAGTTGCATGTATTTTTTGAGAATTCTTAGAAGCAGGGGTTGAATTAAATAGACAGCTTTTTGTTTGACTAAATTTTATTTTATTTTATAATTACGATAGAATGACAGCCTGTTAAGCTAATTGCGCAGATGCTGTGAGAATGTTATTAATAAATGAATACCTTTGAACAACCACATGATATAAATACTATATCATGTGGTTGTTCGAAGGTATTCATTTATTAATAACATTCTCACAGCATCTGCGCAATTAGCTTAACAGGCTGTCATTCTATCGTAATTATAATCGCATGCAAGACATTATAAAATAAATGCTTATTTATTTATTTTATACTATATTTTGGAAATTGTAAATTATTTGTTATAAATATATGTTTACCAATGAAAATTATTTTTAATTTTTTTCAACTTTGCAAATAGAGCAAACAAAAGATTTATATGAAACAGTGAGGGTTTTGTGCTATTGACATACCCCACATAGCTTCTAAAAATATTAAACTAATAAAATAAATTGTATTAGAAAACAAATTGCAATACCTTCATAAATTATTGTTCAGACCATTAAAAGTTAACAAAATTCTATTTAAAATTTAAAATACTATTTATAATTTTTTAAAAATGATAAAAATCTGCTGTAGTCAAAATGCAATGTTTCTTTTTCAGGCATTTACAAGTTGCAGCCATATATTGATAATTTGTCTTAACTTGTCTTCTTCCAAAAGTAAATGTTTTGAAAGAAATCTGAATCCAATCACATTATTCTTCTAAAAATTAAATATTTTGCTGATATTTTAGAGAAAATAAACATTATTATATTAAAAAAACTATTGAAAATATATATTATTATCAAAACCCACCAAAAGAATGGATCCACATACTGAAAGCATTTTTTTTCCAAGTGTCAAAGCATCAGCCAGGAAGTGAACCTGCAAACCGGGGACAACTGCTTGTAAGGCAACTGTGCTGATGACTCAACCACCAATGAATAAGAAACTATCAAGCAGTTCATTTGTTAAAAATTTCTTTGTATAACATTCTCATCTTGAATTAATAAATCAAAATTATTTTAAGTTCAGCTTTCATTATCAGATAAACTTAACACTGGTACAAATAGTGCTAAAGATATCCACAATAAAATAATTTAAAACCAAAGCACAGCAGCTCTATCATATTACTCCACAATATTACATGGTTTAGAGTCAGCTAATTAAAAATTTTGAGAACTTTTGCCCTGAACCATAATAAATTAGCAGTGCCACTGATGCTGTTTTGTATATGTAGAAGATATTGAAAGTGTTAAATATTTTATCTCTGACAATTATTAATTGAGATGGCATATATTTTTAAAAAATTTCCACTACAGCATATAAATTCCTCATTATCTAAAAGTAGTCATTATAAAATCTAAGAAATAAGCAACAATTGAATTGTTATTAATTTATTATAATTACATTTTTTAATTAATAATGTCTATTATTAGTTCAAATAATATATATTTTGAAAAGTAATTTATACTGGGATTTTAAAAAGAAGTCTATATATTTTTATTATATAAAAACTCTAAGTACAACTACTAATACAATTTATAAACAACTAAATGATTAGTATTTTCCTGAAGGTTTATGATGATGGTGTTTTAGTTGTCTTTTTATATTGGACTATTTCCATCATCTAATATGAGTATTGAAGGTCTTCGGAAAAATTCAACTTTATTTAAATATTTCAAATGCATTTAACTGTTAGTAATAACACATCAAACAGGTTAGTATATGCACAACTTTTCGAGATGTATTATTCTCCCCTCTTCTTCAGATGTTGTTGATCTGACCAGTAACAGTACTGGCATGGGATTCGAACCTGGACTCTTAAATTCTTAAATATTACATTTTAAGGTAACACTAATCAACTGAGCCATCCTGACAAATGCAACAGTCAGTATAAAATATTATATACTTATCTATGACATTCCTCCAACACCTGAAGAAGATGGCAAAATAATACCTCTCAAAACGTTGTGCATATACTAACCTGGTTGATGTGCTATTACTAACAGTTGAATGTATTTGGAATATTTAAATAAAGTTAAATTTTTGTAAAGACATTCAATATTCATATTAGATGATGGAAATAGTCCAATATAAAAATACGATTAAATGTTTAGTTTACTTATATAACGTTAATATTAAATAGTTTCTGTCAGTTTTAGATATACAAACTTTATAAGATAAAAACTGTAGTTTGAAAACCACAACAGTAATTACACCTGAGTCTAAAAAAATACTGACAATGTTTATTTAATATTTATACATTGCTTATTAAATCTGAATATATGTCAAATGAAAACGTTTTTTATTAAATTTTGGGCAAAATAGATTGCAATTAAAGTGCGATGTTCCATTAAAAAAAATTAAGATAGAAAAATAATTTTGATCCTTGAAAATATTTTATTAACAAAAAAACATGTTAACAAGTTGTCAATATGCTTCTTCGCCAAAACGTTTTTTCTTTATAATTCTATTATAAATTTATTTATAAAAATGTAATAAAAAAATGACATAAGAAAAATAGCCATGCATCTACAATTTTTGAAGAAACGTATTAATAGCAATTTACAACTCAATTATATTTATAGCATTTCGATAAAAATTAATATTGAGAGAAATGCAATAAATTAATAATTATATTGTTTAAATAAATAAAAATTTAAAAATATTAAAGAATAATTGAATGATGAATTATTAGAAATCTTATTACATTAAAAAATCATCAATTAGTGTTTTGGTAATATATAAACTGATACAGGAATTTATAAATAGGAATGATTAATTATTGATAAAAATACCATCTGTGCTATTCATTTTTCTTTATTGTAATAAAGCATCCAAGAGTTGTTTTTTTTATTATTTTAAATTACAGCCATCTAATATAAGTTTGAGAAATCAGTGTTCTAACCTTCATCTTTATTATTAGAATCTCAGCTGTCAAAATTAAATGTAATTATGCATTTTACTAGCTAACATTCTCTGTATATATATATATATTGATGAATAGATAGATAGATAGATAGATAGATAGATAGATAGATAGATAGATAGATAGATAGATAGATAGATAGATAGATAGATAGGTAGGTAGGTAGGTAGGTAGGTAGGTAGGTAGGTAGGTAGGTAGGTAGGTAGGTAGGTAGGTAGGTAGATAGATAGATAGATAGATAGATAGATAGATAGATAGATAGATAGATAGATAGATAGATAGATAGATAGATAGATAGATAGATAGATAGATAGATAGATAGATAGATAGATAGATAGATAGACAGATAGATATATAGATAGATGTCAAGTTGCATATATGAATAAATCAATAAATACATATTTATATGAATACATGAATTAGATAAATACTTGCATACAATGCTGCTGCATGAATAAGAAATGTCTTTGTGAAAGGAAAATGTTAACCCTGTCACCCTTATTATATGAAATAAAATTTGTAAATTAAAAGTCATTTTTTTTGCAGCACTCTTCCAAGCAAAATGTGAACCTGTGGCTTTAGATATTTAAGTGTTTGTAAATATATTACATGTTTTATTAATATATTTCTATACAATAAACTTGGAACATAAAACACATACTAAAATAAAACAAATTAATGTTTAGACAAATTATCTTTGAAACAATAATTAAATAATACCTTAAACCAAAAAATATTGATTTAGCCAAATGTGAAATTTTTAATTTTTTTATTTCCAAAGTTTTCATATTATTTTTTGAACTATCCTGCAATGTTGGTATAGAGTTCGAATATATATATATATATATATATTGTAACGTGATGTGCCGTTTTCCATATATATCTAACGCATATATAAAACCATTTGTAAGATTGCATGTATGTATATAACAATACACTTATGTGCGTATGTTTAAAAAAAAATATTATTCTTAAAAGTATTTCAAAAATTATTCCATTTATCGCCCAGCATATTTATGAGTATCAATTTATGACCTCAAGCACCAATCCTATATTACTATAAGAATTATGCTGGGAGAGCTGGAATGCCAATATGGAAATGCCCTTGGCTAGCTCTACTCAGGGCAGGTGATTGACAAATTGACGGAAATCTATGAAGGAGAAGGTTACTATACTTTAAATGCTTGATATACTATTCTAAATTCTTTCTACTTTTATAAAAACTGATCTAAATAAACAAAACCAATAAACATTCATTTCCTTTTTTTAAATTTTGTACATTTTTCTTTTACCATGATTAAATATTATGTGCTCTTTATTTTAAGAAAAATGCATGCATACACACACAGCTTAGATATTTATAAAATCACATGAATAAAACATATATCAGTTCATACTAGTAAGAAAAGTGATTTCTCTTCTTTGATTGTTTCTTTTTTTTTTTAAGTTTATGTATATCATTCATAATAATGAAGTTTGTAATGAAAGTTTGTGAAAATTATAAGAAACAGACGCTATCTGGAACACTAATTACATATTGTTGAATGGGTATGTACCTGCATTTCTTTTCTTCCCTGGGGAAAATGATGGATTATTAAAAGTGAAAAATTTCATTCGTTTTGACTCCTTTTTATAGCACTTATGTACTGGTGATTAAATTGGATTATTTATTCTGGCTGTCCTATATTTTTGCTTGTTGATTCCATTCCTTTGTTTCATTATTTAGACTTCAGATCAATTGGTTTCTTCATTGGTTACTTTTCCTGCAACCACCTTCGGACTTTCATTGGACAGGATTGCACTGCCTGGGACACTTACACTTTCTTAAGCCATCTTGCCCACCATTTTACCCTCCATTTCTCTCCACAAAATCTCTCTCTCAGCACTCTCTACAAAAATCAGCAATAGAATCATTCTTTTCAGCACGTTCTCCCACTCAAAAATCCGATTCTTTTTGAACAAAAACTTTTCGCACCTCCAAATTAATTTTGTTCTTCTTTTGTTTTCATTGAAATTCTTTTGAATCTAAACTTTAATCTCATTAATCAAATTCCTTAGATATCAATCAAGTTATTTTTGATATTTTTTTTTCATTTAACTTTTCCAAAATGAAATTAAAAACTTTCCATCTTGAAAAATAAAGTATATTTCATATATATATAATTGAATAATATTTTTAACGGTTTATAAACAATTACAAACAATCTTAAAATCTGAAACAATTACAAACAATCTTAAAATCTGAAGAAGTACTTTGGGTTACTTTCTAACCTGCCTCAACTGCCATTAAATTCAAAAACCAAAAGTGGAAGCAAACGTCATCAATTCAAATTCCACGAATCTTGTATTTTAATGTTAGAAGCTTGTCAATTTATTAAATGCATTTTATTCCTGTTTATAAAAATTGCCTCTTTAATTTTTCTTTTACTACGGTTTCTCTCTTCATGAAGAATTTTCACATTTTCAAAATTAAATTTAAATTTATATTTACATATAAAATATAAATTTAAATTTAATTTTGAAAATGTGAAAATTCTTCATGATGAGAGAAACCGTAGTAAAAGAAAAATTAAAAAGGCAATTTTTATAAACAGGAAAAAAACGCATTTAATAAATCGACAAGCTTCTAACATTAAAATACGAGATTCGTGGAATTTGAATTGATGATGTTTGTTTCCGCTTTTGGTTTTTGAATTTAATGGCAGTTAAGGCAGGTTAGAAAGTAACTGAAAGTACTTCTGCGGATTTTAAGATTGTTTGTAATTGTTTATAAACTGTTAAAAATATTATTTCAATTATAATTACAATATTGTTTTTAATTAATGGATATTTTATTATATATATATATATATATATATATATATATATATACATATATATATATATATATATATATATATATATATATATATATATATTGTGCCATTACAATTTAGTCACTAGATAAATTTATAGTAATGTGCATGTAGAAAAGGTAAACCAAAAATCATCATCACAATTTTATATAACCATAAAAGAAGCTGTAGGGCATCCAACTTCAAACCCTACCAGATCAAAATTTTAAACATTTTATACAGAAAGAGAGTGGGACAGCTATTACATGCTTTACTTGTTTGTGTGTTGATAGAAAGGTAATACACACATTTAAACTATTTAATATTTAATTTTTTCTTTAAAAAGCAAAGTTATAATGCATACATATAGGCAATGTATGTGTAAATTATTTAATTGTTTTATATTTCAAATATTAAACATTTTAACTTTCTTTAAAACTAACCTATGCTTGATCAATTCTAATATTTTATTCTATACTTTTATTTTGCTTTTCTTTAATTATAATTGGGATTTAAAAGTTACAGACTTAATTAAATAATTGGGTTATAATTACTAAGCTAGCAATCATATTATTTAAGGTTAGTTTATGAAGGATGTGTGTACATTACATACAAAAATTTACATTTCCTAAATATTGAAAGAAAAGGAAGTATTAAATCTGTCAAATTATTTTTTTTTGTACAATTTTTTTGTTAAAAGAGGAAATCTGTTTAATCAGATATCGATCTTTGTAGCAATTTTTTTTTGTAAATGATTGTTTCACTTTGGAAGCTTATAATGGGTCAGAGCTCTAAATTTTGAAATTGTCTTATCTCAAGATCTAAAGAAGGAAGCTCAAAGATTTGAAGTGTTACCTGGATGTTAAAAAGAAAGAAAAAAAAAGAAAAGAAAGGAAATAAGGATTGAGTCTATTTTTTTTTTAAACAAAAGTGTCTGGAAAAAGGATTAAACTTTTCAGTTGAAAAATAATATAGTTGAAAATAAATTAGAGATCTAATTAAAACAAATTTGTCCAAAAATAGCAAGTGATGCTATCTCTGATTGGTTAAGTTAGTTAAAAATTGGATATAAAAAGCTGTCTTGAATTATTAGTAAGATTAT
This sequence comes from Epiperipatus broadwayi, assembly GCA_028023455.1. Classification (NCBI taxonomy): domain Eukaryota; kingdom Metazoa; phylum Onychophora; class Udeonychophora; order Euonychophora; family Peripatidae; genus Epiperipatus; species Epiperipatus broadwayi. The sequence continues at coordinate 52,047 of JAQFVV010013841.1, forward strand.
TGTTTATGATTCAGATTATTAAACTATCCAATTGAATGCTGAAAATATAAGAAATGTCTGGCTAGAAAAATTATATGTATGTCCCATCGGTTCCGGGCCATCTGGGGAAGCTGCACATCACATAGGAAAGAAAAGATGTGTCTAAAATAATATTCTACACCTTTCAACTGACCAGAGAAATAAGATGTTTTTAATAGAAGGAAGAAAGCATTCACCTGCATTCAAAGAAGATGAATTAATCTACTGATAAATATTAATCATCAAGTCCAATTAATTGTTACAACAACTGATTTTAAACTCAAGAAAATTTACAAATGTGAAAACAACTGCTGTATTTCATCCACATGCTTGACAGGAAGAGAAGAAAAATTAATATAATGATTTCCAAATTATCCACTAAAGCAAATAACCTCAATAGAGTCACCATCATCAAATAGTTATACACCTCAAGAAAGAGATTGTTCCCACATAAAACGGAAATGGTAGCTGCAGAAATATAAACCTTATACAAGACAAGTTTGAACCCTTGGAAATTCGCCACAAACAAAAGATCGGTAATATGACTTTTTATATCTATTTTCTTTATGATATCAGTCTTAATAAACATTTTAGCAATAAAGTGATATATTTTATTTAAAGAACTTTTAAAGACTATTCAGATCGATTAAAAACAAGAATGTCTTACTAATAATAACTTTGAGCTTCATAAATGACCTTGAATGTATGAAAATTATTTGTTTATTAATTTTACAATATTAATGTGTAAAACAATTTTTTTTATGGTATTATGATTTTAGTTTTAACTAATATATTATTATTAGTTTGGTTTTGAATAATATTTTGTTATTATGGGATAAAACACGCACATACATAATGGTATTTTTATATGTGTATAATTGCGACTGAATGTGAAATAATGAGTAGTATTAGAATATTAGATTATTTTGTTTCAAGTTAAGTATAGATTTCAGCGCTTGGAAGGGAGGGGGAGATAATGATTTAAAACTCTTTTCTAAAACTTGCTCTTTCAATTCTACTAACATTTTTTTTTTACATTCTATTTACATGTTGGATTTTTAAAGTATGTGTGCTCATGAGCAGATAATTTTTTTTTTCTTGAAATACTTTTCTCATGGAGTGAAAATCATGGTCAATGTGACGTCCAACTTAATACAAAATACATTTGAAGGGAAAGGGGGAAGAACGTGAAATTAATCTGAGGATTGTAATATAATCAATTATTATTATTATTATTCATGTCAATTTTCATATTTACCTAGAAATTTTTATGTATATGTTAGAACTGTAGTAATAAATATTAGTTTGTTTTATTAAACGAGGCGTATATATTTCATTAAGTGTAGTCTTTGTTAAGTGTGATTATTCATCATCATCAATAGTTGAATATTAGTTATTTAAGATATAAGTAAATATGCTAAAATTAAGCAATAATTATGAATTTCTTTATAAAAATTAGTTTTATGTTTAGGCTTAGTCCTAGAGCTGTAGTTGAAACCCTTGTCATTATTGTTATTATTATCATCATCATCATCAACATTTTAATTAATGAGCTGTTTAACTGTTTAAAGGCCATAAATAAATATTGATTTTATAATATTTAGTGATCTCTTAGTATTATTATAACCACATCCCATCATCTATTTCATGCAAGGATGAGTGAATTGCCATCCTAAATTATTTATATATAATCTGAGCTAGTAAACTTACAAAACTATTGAAACACATTTGTTATGCTAAGATCTGAGAAATGATTTATGTCTAATATACTCCACTTTGGTTTATAGATGTTTTACTTTTACCTAAATATTAGTGCATATAGTGATATGGCTCAAAAAGCAAAATCTCCCATTTTATTAGAAATAAAGTACCAAGAAGGGATTCAAACCCGGTACATGTGAAAGGTTATCAGATATAACCATGTCTAGATTCAGATAATCTAGTGGCGCCCTGCTAGACCATATTCACTTAGTATTTGTTTAAACATGCACTTAACATCAAACCAAGAAATGAAAGGGGATAAGATCTACTGCCTGTATACCTGAGTTATAATACATTGCTATAATAATTTGCTTATAATTCTTGATATTTGAACTCCTTCACTTATATGGTAACAGTTATATTGTAACCATCTATAATTATTTGAGCGACCTTTCATTATGTTACAATATATATATATATATATTATTCTATCTAGCAAAATATATACATGCGTTCTCAAAAAACAAAGGAGCACAAATACCCACCTCTTCTGTTTATTTTAACTTTTTTTTTAAATCCCTATTTAGAATTATAAATTTATATATAACAAAGGAAATATAAATATGATGAAGAAATAAATTTTATTAATCAAGCTATATACCGACACATAAAGGAAATTTTACTTTTTGAAACAGGGATCGAACTTAACCCGGTTTTAATACCCCCTCCCAAAAGCCTTTAAATACAGTCTATGTGTTTGAATGGCTTATGTCTAAACAAATAAAACTATACATATGTCCTAAAAACAATTTTATTCGAGTTTCACTCTGTGGCTATAAAAACATAAGAGTAAATGACCATTAACCTAATGATATATGCTGGGTCTGACCACAACTCATGAGCATATGACATGCTATGAACCCTGACCTACTTGGTTAAACAACTAAACAAGAAGCCATTTCCTAACCACACTCTGGTGCTACCGATTCTTATGGGTGTGGGTAACTAGGATAAATGCCGGCATCTCCTAACCACTCTCTGCTGCTTCCAAGTCTTATGGGTGTGGGTAACTAGGACAGATGCCCAATTCTTATTCAGAATTTTCCAATCATATCAGGAATAAAAAGCAGCTATACACAGAATGCAACACACCACATGCCCGATCCTGCAGGCAACTCCATATTCCCGCATCAGACTTGGACCACTTTCCTCCCAAAGCTTCACAGCCACAACTTATTTATCCTCTATACTTACAAACCAGCAAACCCATGTATAAAACATTACTTTGCATACGTCAATATATATAACTGCCCCTATAATAACTAAGATAAATATTGAATGCACAAGCTAAAAAAATAAATTAATTAATTTTAAAAAAAAACTTTCAGGCCTACTTTCCCTCCCCTGAAGCACCATGCTGCATATCTAACTTTCCTAACTAACCAATCCACTCTGTTGTCTATTTTCCGATTTCTCTTACTTTAAAATTCAATAAACTAAATTTTAACATTTGGCTACTTTTTTCCATCTTTTTTTTTTAATTTTCAATATATATCCATGTATTTATTTTTATTTTTATGCTTAACCCCTACACTCTATCCCCCATACTTTCTATTCTTCGAAAGACCTTTAGTCGGGATGCCATTGTAATGTGGTTTGCTGTTTTCCATATATATATTACGCATATATAAAACCATTTGTAAGATTGTGTGTATGTATATAACGATACACGTATGTGCATATGTTTAAATAAAATATTTATTCTTAAAAGTATTTCAAAAATTATTCCATTTATTGCCCAGCATATTTATGAGCATCAATTTATGACCTCAAGCACCAATCCTATATTACTATAAGAATTATGCTGGGAGAGCTGGAATACCAATATGGAAATGCCCTTGGCTAGCTCTACTCAGGGTGGGTGATTGAAAAATTGATGGAAATTTATGAGGGAGGAGGCTACTATACTTTAAATGCTTGATATACTATTCTAAATTCTTTCTACTTTTATAAAAACTGACCTAAATAAACAATACCAATAAACATTCATTTCCTTTTTTTAAATTTTGTACATTTTTATTTTACGATGATGAAATATTATGTGCTCTTTTTAAGAAAAACACATGCATACACATCAGCATAGATATTTATAAAATCACAGGAATAAAACATATATCAGTTCATACTAGAAAGAAAAATGATTTCTTTTCTTTGATTCTTTTTTTTTTTTAACTTTATGTATATCATTCATGATAATGAAGTTTGTAAAGAAAGTTTGTGAAAATTATAAAAAAACAGATGCTATCTGGAACACTAATTACATATTGTTGAATGGGTATGTACCTGCATTTCTTTTCTTCTTTGGGGAAAATGATGGACTATTAAAAGTGAAAAATTTTATTCGTTTTGACTCCTTTTTATAGCACTTATGTACTGGCGATTAAATTGGATTATTTATTCCGGCTGTCCTATATTTTTGCTTGTTGATTCCATTCCTTTGTTTCTTTATTTAGACTTTGGATCAATTAGTTTCTTCGTCGGTTACCTTTCCTGCAGCCATCTTCGGACCTTCATGGGGCAGGATTGCACTGCCTGGGATGCTTACACTTCCTTAAGCCAGCTTGCCCACCATTTTACCCTCCATTACTCTCCACAAAATCTCTCTCGCAGCACTCTCTACAAAAATCAGCAATAGAATCAATTCTTTTTAGCAAGTTCTCCTGCTCAAAAATCCGGATTCTTTTTGAACAAAAACTTTTTGCACCTCCGAATTAATTTTGATCTTCTTTTGTTTTCATTAAATTTCTTTTGAATCTAAACTTTAATCTCATTAATAAAATTCCTTAGATATCAATCAAGTTGTTTTTGATATTTTTTTTTCATTTAACTTTTCCAAAATGAAATTGAAAAGTTTCCATCTTGAAAAATAATATATATATATATATATATATATATATATATATATATATATATATATATATATATATATATATATATATATATATATATATAATTCTATCTAGCAAAATATATACATGCATTCTCAAAAAACAAACAAGCAACCATACCCTTCCTCTTCTGTTTATTTTAACTTTTTTTTAAATCCCTATTTAGTATTATAAATTTATATATAACAAAGGAAATATAAATATGAAAAATAAATAAACTTAATTAATCGGGCTATATACTGACGCATAAAGTAAATTTTACTTTTTGAAACAGGGATCAAACTCAGCCCTGTTTCAATATATATATAAACAAGTTTTATATACGTAAAAACCTGCTATCGCTTGAATTAATAATCAATAGATGGAGCTTTACCAAGCCTCCAAACAAGCGTATTCTGTTTACATAAACTTCAGAGTCAATATTCACTGTCTCTTTCATTTTGCTCCACCCTCAGATCAGCTGATTTCAAGCTGATTTGCTCTCATCAGTGAAGGGATAGGAGTTATAAAACTAGACCTAAAGACTAACTCCAAGCATTTATGCAAAATGTTTCTATCAGTTTGCAAGCATGATTTTTTAGACATGTTAATGTCTTCAAACTCAGCCTATCAAACAAGATAGCTATATGGGTCTGATTTCAGTTCAGCTTCTCAACATAGTAAAAGTTTCTGCAATCTATATCATTGCAAGAAAATTTTAAAGGTACATTTATGAAAAAGAAAAACAAGTTTTATATACGTAAAAACCTGCTATTGCTTGTATTAATGATCAATAGATGGAGCTTTATCAAGAACTCCAAACAAGCGTATTCTGTTTACTTAAACATCAGAGTCAATATTCACTGTCTCTTTCATGTTGGTCCACCCTCAGATCAGCTGAGTTCAAGCTGATTTGCTCTCATCAGTGAAGGGATAGGAGTTATAAAACTAGACCTAAACACTAACTCCAAGCGTTTATGCAAAATGTTTCTATCAGTTTGCAAGCATGAATTTTTTAGACATGTTAATGTCTTCAAACTCAGCCTATCAAACAAGATAGCTATATGGGTCTGATTTCAGTTCAGCTTCTCCACATAGTAAAAGTTTCTGCAATCTATATCATTGCAAGAAAATTTTAAAGGTACATTTATGAAAAAGAAAAACAAGTTTTATATACGTAAAAACCTGCTATCGCTTGTATTAATGATCAATAGATGGAGCTTTATCAAGAACTCCAAACAAGCGTATTCTGTTTACTTAAACATCAGAGTCAATATTCACTGTCTCTTTCATTTTGCTCCACCCTCAGATCAGCTGATTTCAAGCTGATTTGCTCTCAGCAGTGAAGGGATAGGAGTTATAAAACTAGACCTAAACACTAACTCCAAGCGTTTATGCAAAACATTTCTATTAGTTTGCAAACATGAATTTTTTAGACACATTAATGTCTTCAAACTCAGCCTATCAAACAAAATAGCTACATGGGTCTAATTTTAGTTCAGCTATCTTGTTTGATAAGCTGAGTTTGAAGACATTAACGTGTCTAAAAAATTCATGCTTGCAAACTTATAGAAATGTTTTGCTTAAACACTTGGAATTAGTGTTTAGGTCTAGTTTTATAACTCCTATCCCTTCACTGATGAGAGCAAATCAGCTTGAAATCAGCTGATCTGAAAGTGGAGCAAAATGAAAAAGACACTGAATATTAACTCTGACGTTTATGTAAACAGAATACGCTTGTTTGGAGGTCTTGGTAAAGCTCCATCTATTGATCATTAATACAAGCAATAGCAGGTTTTTATATATATAAAACTTGTTTTTCTTTTTCATAAATGTACCTTTATATTTTTCTTGCAATGATATAGATTGCAGAAACTTTTACTATGTGGAGAAGCTGAACTGAAATCCGACACATATAGCTATCTTGTTTGATAGGCTGAGTTTGAAGACATTAACATGTCTAAAAAATTCATGCTTGCAAACTGATAGAAACATTTTGCATAAATTCTTGGAGTTAGTGTTTAGGTCTAGTTTTATAACTCCTATCCCTTCACTGATGAGAGCAAATCAGCTTGAAATCAGCTGATCTGAAAGTGGAGCAAAATGAAAGAGACAGTGAATATTGACTCTGATGTTTATGTAAACAGAATACGCTTGTTTGGAGGTCTTGGTAAAGCTCCATCTATTGATCATTAATTCAAGCGATAGCAGGATTTTACGTATATAAAACTTATTTTTCTTTTTCATAAATGTACCTTTAAAGTTTTCTTGCAATGATATAGATTGCAGAAACTTTTACTATGTGGAGAATCTGAACTGAAATCAGACCCATATAGCTATCTTGTTTGATAGGCTGAGTTTGAAGATATTAACGTGTCTAAAAAATTCATGCTTGCAAACTGATGGAAACGTTTTGCATAAATGCTTGGAGTTAGTGTTTAGGTCTAGTTTTATAAAGCCTATGCCTTCACTGATAAGAGCAAATCAGCTTGAAATCAGCTGATCTGAGGGTGAAGCAAAATGAAAGAGACAGTGAATATTGACTCTGACATTTATGTAAACAGAATACGCTTGTTTGGAGGTGTTGGTAAAGCTCTATCTATTGATCATATATATATAAGAGTTTTTGTCAAATTCAAAAGAACTACCACCATCACACATCCTCACAAAAAGTTTCACTGCTCTTTTTTCTGTCTCATGCTAGCTCTGATAGTATATAAATAATTCTAGTTTGCTTATCTGATGATTAAATAAATTATCTGCAGACAAATATACGTCTTTGGAATACTTTACTTTTGAGCTCCATCCTGCATAAAGAGAATAAGAATGCTCAGATTATCTCCATTTTTCTTTCTAAATAAATGTTTAAATAAACATTAACTATCAGGTCAATACTTCATTAAAAGTAGTTCTTGTTTGTTGAAAAACACGTTGAAAATCTGTAATGCATAAACGTATTCAGACACGTTGAAAATCTGTAATGCATAAACGTATTCAGATTTTCTATTTACAAAATTATAAGTTCAGTTATTCACCATGAGAATTAGGATTATAGAGTAAGCATTTGGGATAATATGTAAGGAAATGTTGGGTGCATTTCTCAATAAGGGTCTTGTAGGACATCTTTTTGTGAAAGTGGTGCTTAAAGCTTTTAGGCTTTATAAAATGCTTTATTTTCACTAAGCTTGACTGACCCTGGTGGAGATGGTTATCTAAATAGGGTGAGTGGAAAATGTAATGTATAGATGCCAATTTAATCCCCTTTTTAAAAATAATAATTAGTGAAATTAGTTATTTCACACTGTCTTACTTTCTAGTTAAGTTATATGGTTTGAACTCAGTAGCAATGGTAGAGTAGTCTCGTTACAGTAATAAAGTTATATTCCTTCAATAATAAAATATTTATATTATTATTTAATTTTTTATGAGTTGTTTAATTTTTAATTTTATTATATATATAATCTGATATTTTGAATATTCATATTGACATTGTTCATTGGTATATGACTTTTATATTTTATTAGGATTATAAAGTTAAGTCAATTTTAAACAAAATGGCTTAAATAACTCTAATATTCCATTACCATCTTCTTGTTAAAAAGTTTTATGTTTTAAAAGTCCATGTATTACTTTTAATTCAAAATCTTTCCCACACAAAACGTGTTTATATTTTCTGTTAACAAAATTAAGTTCACTTGTTTTCTTTTAATAATAAAATATTATACTATTATATTATTTTATTTTTTAGCACTTAGTAATTACTATGTCCTATTATATATTATACTTTATTATATAGTTCAACAATTAGGAATTTAGCGAGAATTTATTTAAGGAAAGAAATTTTAAATTTTCATACTTAATTTATTTATTCAATACATTTTTAAAAGCAATTAAAATGTTTTGCACTTTATTTTGTTTAATCATTGATTATGTTGGATAACTATGAAAAAAAACAATTACATGATTTGTGCCACTAAATACATTTTTCAGACTTAATCAGTTGTGCTATCGTGAAGGGATTTTCAATTAAATAATATCATTACCAGGAAATTTGTTAAAGAATAAATATTTTGGTGTGTAATAATCGCGTTTAAAAAATTATGTTTTTTACTGATTCTGTTTGTCTTAGATTTGAGCCATAGTATGGATTATGGATCAATTATGAGTTTTTAGCTAAAGAACAAACATGAATCCACATCAAAGGAAAAATTGCATAGTAAAATGTGTAAAAAAATAATATAGAATATATAAAAAATATAACATCATTATTAAAATAGGAAAAGTTATTTAGTAAAATGTGTAAAATGACAATACATCATAATAAAAAAAAAGGAATCGTTATTAAAATTTTGTTACACAAGGCAGCATTGATATTGAACCTAAAACCTCGCATTTCAGAGTTGCCTATTCAACCTGTACTCTCAACTGGGGCATTTAAACTCTGTAAAAATCATTGATAAACTTAATTTCACCACATGCAGTATTACTATAATTATGAGGCAATATTATTAATAAGTTTTATTTTTAAATAAATTATTAATAATAATTTGTTACTTTTTGTGAAAATTAACATATTTAAATACAAGTGATTGGGGAATCCAACATTTTTATTTACATATAAATTGTATTAATTATAATGATGAAAGGGTGCTGGCCAGTTCACCCTTATGCAATATTAGAGTCTAAGAAATCTATTTCAAGGCTTGAGTAATTGTTACCATAACTTTAAATGAAAAATTATTACTGTATATTTAAATAAAAACATTTACAATAAGAATATATTTCTACCAATAAAGTAAGTCAGGAATCTAAACATTTACATATAAGTTTTATTAATTATAAGTGACAAAATGGTATCAGCCTTTTTGGTTTAGCATAATGATAAGGGTATATAAGTAATATGTTTTGAACTTGAGCCTTAAAATTTGAGACTTGGGCAAGATTCACAAATAAGTTTAAATAAAAAAAGGATTAATTCCTCTCACATGTTAATAAATAATTAAAATAGAACATATGGCTAATGATGAAGTGAGTTGAAAATGTAAACATTTTTATTCACATATAAATTGTATTAATTATATTGGTGTCTTATTGTCCTATGATGATGTGCCTTTGTACCCACACAATCTGCACATCCCCATGCAGTGGACCTGCTTGAATTAAAAAATAATTAATAAAATACATAAATCAGCAAGTAGACAAATTGCCAAAAATGTGAACGGGCAGAGAGTAAGTAAGTGTCAGACATTAAGTTGGGAGGAATATAGATTAATAAGTAAATATTTTGGTGACTGAAAAGTTTAAGAATTTGCTTGTTTGAATAAATGCTAGTCATATTAATAGGTAAAAAAATATATAGATCAACAAATAGAATGTTATATATATATATATATTCTTTGAACAGTATTAAAAATAAATGTCATTGTAACTACTAAATTTTATTTCATTTCTTTCTTGAAATAAACTATCAAGGCATTTTTTTTTTGTAAAGTAATATATTTTTACCATTTTTAAAAAAAAATTGTGTGGATTGAACACTCAAAAGTTGTTGAATTCTTCTTTTAAAATATTACATTAGAAAATGTTATTTCAAGGAAGCATTCAATATATTTTAGGAACTGCGTTTAGCACTTCCTCTCAAGTAAAATTCAATCTTTTTTAAATAACATATTTTTAACATTTTTTACATACACAAATATATAAATATTAATCTATTTTTATATTTTAATTTTCTATTTATTTATAATATATAAAATCATAATTTTATTTATTTACTATGTAAAAACTAACTATTTCTCTTTATTAAAATCCAATTCATCCAAAAAAGAAATGTAAATCGGATTTATCTGCATCTTAGCATTTCGCATTGAAACAATTTTGGACAACAATAATTGCGGAGAGCAAATATAAACACTACACTACTCAAGTAAAATAAATTTATAATATGTGTAAATCCACATTGCCTTCTTTTCAAGAGGGGAGGGGGTTGCTCAAGGTTATTGAAGTGAATACTTAACCTCTCCGCAGATATAATATTTCTATTTGAAAAACACAAAATTTTATACATTGTCATTATTATACAATTTTGTTTTTATTTAAGATCTTAGATACAGACAAAAGTGATTGACGTTAGTTAGCTTATGAATTTGGATGTTAATACTTTGAGCTTTTACACATTATTATTAAAAAGGTTGTAATTTTTAATATGTTACATATATATCATTAAAAACCAGTCAACACGTATACAATATCAATACAATCAACAATTTCAAACTGTGGTCAAGGAAACCTTCTTTTAATAGTAAAGGTGGAATCCCTCTCACCTTTATTAATGGATTAATACACTTATATAGACAACAAAGATTACAACTTGTCCATAGAGATTGAAATTATTGATACAAAGAAGTTTAAATAAACGACTTCAACAAGTAAATATAACCTATTCTGAATGCAAACTAATAAATAGTAAATTATAGCATTACAAATAGCAATTATAAATTTCAAATTGCACCCAAAGTATTACTTAAATAATAAGTATAATAATACTCAAGGCTAAATGAGTTTGTAAGTAATCATTAATAACCACTCAACACATAGACAATCCCAATATCAATTCAATCAGACAATTTCAATATATATATATATATATATATTGAAATTGTCTATATATTTATATATATATATATATATATATATATATATATATATAAAGAGCATGCTAATATCTCTAAACATGCTTATATATATATATATTAAAAGCATTAAACCAAATCCACAATTCAACTAGACTAGCCAAAAAATAAATTCAAAAGCACAAACAATAGTTTCACTGCTACAAGCAGACTTCTCAAGTATAAAGAACTAGAAAATAGCATATTTAAACTAAACATTACCCACAATTCCACTTATCTTCTATACATCCTTATTATTAAAATAACTTTTAAATAAGTTAATTCCTTGAGAATCATACATTTTTAATAATAAAGATTCTTTAATTCTTTTCATTTCATTTTTCTTAAAGAAGACAACCCAAGCTTCATCAAAATTAATAATGTGGCCTATATCTTTTTTATGGATATATGAAGCAGAACTAAGATATTTATTTCTAACCTTACTTTTATGTACATTTATTCTTTCATTTTAGCTCAAACTACTCTGACTTATAAATACTTCTTACAAAAACAAGGGATAATATACACTACTCCAAGAATAGTCTTATTGTCAAAAATTTCCTTTGTATTATTAAATAAATTATTCAAAATAATACTATTCCGAAAAATTTATTAAAGTATTTTATTTAATAATAGTAATATTTGTAATGATGTAAAGATTAAAAAAATAGGGTTTTATTTTTTTACTATATAAATTGTATCTTTATAGTTTGTATAAAAAATAGGAATTTGTTTGGAAAGTACAATTTTTTTTGGAAAAGTGGTATTACTTTGAATAATTTATTAAATAATATAAAGGAAATTTTTGATAGAAAGACTATTCCTGGATAGTGTACATTATCCCTTGTTTTATAAGAAGGTATATACAACTCAGAGTAACTTGAGCTTAAATGAGAGAATAAAGGTATATAAAAGTAGAGTTAGAAATTAAATATCTTAGTTCTGTTTTAGTTATCCTTGAAAAATATTTAGGCTATACTATTAATTTGGATAGAGCTAAGGTTGTCTTCTTTGAGACAAATAAAATAAAAAAGCAAATTATTATTACAAATGTTATGATTCTGAAGCAATTAACTTATTTAAAAGTTCTTTTAATAATAAGAGTGTATGGTAGGTAAATGAAATTGTGGCCAATGTTTAGTTGAAATGTGTTGTTATTTTGTAGTTTTTAACACTTGAGATGTCTGCCGATAGCAGTGAAACCATTGGTTGTATTTTAGAGTTTATTTTTTGACTAGTCTTGTTGAATTGTGGATTTAGGGTCATTTTGATTATATATATATATATATATATATATATATATATATATATATATATATATTGTAACCTTCCCACTAATCTAACTAGTCAAATTACACGTTTGGGATCCATATCTTTCTCTATAACCTTCCTAGCTACAACTAATCTAGAATATACACCTAAAAATAAATGTTAAACTAAAGAGTTGATTTCTTTATTGACTAAGCTCACATGAAACTATAAACTTAAAGAAGATTACAAGGTGATTAATAACTTCTGGTCAAACTAGCTTCAAAATCCACGAACGAACAAACAAACAAAAGTTTATGAAATAAACTTAATATTTGTCAAACCAATAAATAAATAATAATTAGATCGATGGAATGAATATGAAATTAAATATAAATTAGGCAATAAGTAAATTAGGATGTAGATGCCTAAATTGATGATGAAAATAAATAATAATTAAATAATAAAATGAAATTAGTCTGAGAATGAGGAGAAAAGAATGAATAGGTAGCAGAATAATGAATGATTAAGATCGTGATAAAATAAGAGTTAATGGATGATTAATATAATAATGGAATAAGAGCTAATGAATGGTGAGTTAATTAGGATAATGAATTAAAATGAAAGAAGAATACAGAAAATTGAAATGACAGATGAGAAGAATGATGATGATGAAAGATGAAGTCCAGAACTCTAAATTTGATATTGAATTAAATGATTATGAGACAACTAAATCAAATACAGATTCCAAGCTTAACAAAACCAGAATATTCACCATAAAGTCAAAACAAGCTATACATTTTAGACAAAAGAAGCAATTGATACTTAAGTTTGGTTGACTTTTATAAAATAGTGAATGTAACATAACTCCAACCCAACTACAATAAATAACTAGATATGAAATTTACTACAAATTCAAATCCTATATTGCAGATTAATATAACTTATTCTTCTCAGGGTTCACATAACTTAAAGATTGTGATACATGATATATTCGGGTCAGTGAGAGGCATTTTGCCACTACCCAAATATAACACACAAAACAGCTCTTAATACCAAATCAAATTAACATACAATATTTATTAATTTCAAAAAAAAAATTTATAAACTCCATCACTATTATATACTCGGAGCTTCAAGAAATATGAATAACTTTTCAATAGCCAAACACAATAAATTACTAACTTCCTTTTCTCAAATAAATATTAACAATGTGATCAAGATCAGTGAATGATAGATTTGTGGGTTCAAATAAATGGATTATACCAACATTAAGTGTTTAATCTTTTAGTATACCACTTGAAATAATACACTCTAGGTTACCAGTATTTTGATTATTAAGTAATGATGCCCTAGATATACTCATAAATTATAGGGCTTAACAAAATTATTCTGATATACCAACATGTAGTGACTTATACAATATTGATCGATGATGATTTCCATATAATCATAGGATATGTCGATAGCAATAACAATAATAATGTTTGTATGTGTGTTGATTAGCAATAAGACTATTGACAACTAAATAATTTTTTAACACAACAAGATTTATTTACATTATTTACAAGTCCATTTCAGACACCTTACATGAAACAAGATGACTTCATTAAATAAAAATCTGGGATGTAAATTTACAGGTATGCCATTGACTATAGTGAATAAGACCAACATTTTTGGATATGTTTCTTTTATTATTCTATATTATGGAATAAGACAGTTAATCCTTATTTAAGCTAACTTAGCATTACAATTATAAAAGAAAATGCATTTAGATCTTTGGGATATACACAACTATTTAAATCTAAAAACTCTAAGTTATAATTTAGTATATTAAATAAACTGTAGTTGTTTGATTTATTAGAATATAATAAGGACAATTATCATACACAGCACAATTAATAATTTATTATCATTTACTATAAAAGATTCATTGTATTGATGTGGGACAGACATCCTAAGTTAAATGCACACATGACACCAAAACATTCACTATGTCCACAACCTAATCATTTAATAGTTAACTGATCTTACTGACCACTAGTGAATAACTACTTGATACAGACCAATCCACATTGTCCATGAACATCCCTTGCTCTTTCATATAGAAGTTCTATAAATACTAGTAAGTTTTGGTTGTTCTGTTTATATACTTATGAAGATCCTACAACATCATAAAGACACTATTCCAATTAGACAAACACTATAGATAGACAAGTGCCTCTTAATCTAACTATCTTAACCTTGCTATTTGATTTTGAAATACTAAACTTCACCATACATGGTGGAAAACTAACTATAACTTCATGAGGGATCTAAAAATAATAGGAGGCTCTACAAAACAACATGATAGTTGTATAATAATATGGCCAATTGCAATACCTTCATATGTATAAAAGTGTGGGCAGTCCCTCATCATGGGAAAATAGAATTCAGTCCATAGGGATCATTCTCTTTTAGGATTAACTATGCTCTAAGCACTAACTATTAATCAGCCTTGACAATATCATCCTCTCATTTAATCAGCAAAGAGGGATTCTCCATCAGACCATGCACAATATTAATATTCTTATATTTGATGCCATTTTATGTGGCACAAACTCATCAGCTAAAAGCTGTCACAAATCCTGATCAATACAATAGCAAGGTAAAACAACTCATAATAAAAGTGGAAACATAAATATTCCATTTCACAATGCAGAAACTATTAATGTTTTATAAACAAACCGCCAACATATAAGTAAAATGACCAGTAATTATTTTAAAATAATTATTATACTTTTTTATAGCAAGCCATGCACATGTAAACAATGAAGATCAACCTACATTTTGTATTTAAAGTGGACATGTTCCTTATAGTCAAAATTAAGAAATAAAAGAGATGTTTATTAAATTATTTCATATAATAGAACAATTGTGTAATTATGTGTATAATTTTGACAAGTTTGGGTCTGTATGTTTCTCTTCAATATAATATTAACATCTGTTTTAGCAGTGTGAGAGATAAATATTTTTTTCTCTTCCCAGATAAATGGTATTTAATATTATGTTTTCCATTAATTAAAAAAAAATAGCAAAAATATGTGTAATAAATGTATATATCTCTATACATCTTACATCCTTACTAAGTATATTTTATACCATCATAAAATATATATAAAAAAACTAATCCCTGAATAATAGATGAAAAAAAACATTACAATATTACACATAGCAATAACAAAAATAAACGAACATTTTCTCCCATTAGATTTTATCTTATTAGTCAAAGTTTGATCCATTCTTATGAGCAAAAATGGCAAGAAAATGGATATTATAAGCAAATATTCCTAGTAATGCATATATATTTTGATTATCCTGTTCAATGATAGCATATTCAGACAAAATTCAAACACTTTCCAAAGGCAATAAAAATCATTTATTTGTTTATGTACTGATGTCAGTATAGTGAGATAATATTTAAACACTTACCAAAGGCAATAAAAATAGGTTTAAAATTATTTATTGATTTGTCTATTTTGTTTTTCCATCCACAGTAATATCCATCATAATTTTAAATGATCTAGGCAATTTTAAACATTTAAAATATTACAAATTTATATGTTGTATAATCAAGATAAAAAATAAATATTTATTTATTCATTTCTATCATCAATTAATATGTGTTTAATAAGGTTAAGAAGAATTGATTCAATAGTAAGCAATTATCAATAAAATATACTTAGCATTAATAATCTGTAATTTTTCTATTTTCAATAACAGAGCAAATTCGTGCTGAAACATCAGTGCAGATGAGTTCTTTTCCCCAATGAAAATAAATAATTCATGCATTTTTCTTTTAAAATTAATTACTTTATATGATTTAAAAATGACTTTTTGGTTTGTTTATTATCTTTTGAAACTTTTCTTCAAAATGATTTCGAATAATTTTTATTGAGATGATCATTTATAAACAAATAAATTTTTCTGCTTAATGCTTAAGGGCAGCGCGAAAATCAAAATACTTTAAACTTTTTCTCTTCAATCTAAACAATTTTTGTGTTATTATTAAATGTGACAATTGATTAAGATAAAGAAAACAAAAATAATTGCTTACATTTTCTGGAATTGTTCTTTGTTTCAAATAGTATATGTTGAGGCAAATATTTATCCAGATAGTGGCCATTCAAGCTTCTCCAGTAGGCAAAATTAAGTATGATAAGATCGATGAAAAACAGTGCTGAAATAATACAGAGTTATAAAGTTTCTACTCCATTCTCTTTAATTCCACATAATCCTAAAATTTTGTTCAAATAAATTCTCAAGGTTATTAGTTTTAAATGTATTCCTTTTATTTTATTTTACAAGTGGAGAGTTAAAGTCTTGCTCCAATTTTCTTCTCTTAGTAGTCCTCCCCCCTACAAACTTGTTATAGTATTTATTTCTTGTGTTACAATGCCTGACTGGTCCTAAATGATTCAATCACTGTAAAATGTGAATAAATTAATATTTTTATCCCTCTAGTGAAAAAAATCTAGACTGTTACATTTCAATTTAAATTAAAATATAATATATTTAAAGATTGTTCATAAAAAAAATTTAGAAGAATTATAAATTGATTTTGTTTTCTTTTAATTACTGTTTAATAATAATA
>JAQFVV010013842.1:0-69122 GCA_028023455.1 Epiperipatus broadwayi
GAATGTATTTTTATTTATTAAAAATACATATAATATATAAGTTATACAATGGCAAATAATACTTATATATGGGTAATTGTGAAGCATATAAATAAGAACGATAAATAAATTAATAAGTTACATAAATTATTAATTTTTGAACCCAGATATTGTTTTTATATATCTGTTAATTTAAGCTATTTTCTTTAATTTTTGAAAGTTTATTATAGTATTGAGTTTTATCATAGGGTATTAAATAAAAAAATATCATTGATTAATATTCTTTTAAAATGATAAAATTCATCCGTATTTATTTATTAATATTTTATTATCTATTCTATTATATTTTTTATTGTTTATTAAATATTGATTTGTTAACGTGATCTCTTTGTCTAATCATTATTGAATTATATTATATATATGCTAGTATTATAAATATCATATGAATAATAGTTATAATTAATGCTTATATAAAGGCATATGAAATAACTTGTTTTGAAATTATTCCTGAAATGAGCTGATTGCAAATTCTCCGTGAGTTTAAATATCGTGGCATAATGGTGACTGAAAGAGGGATGAAAGATGGATGACCTGGTCTAAATTGTATTTAAACTTATTTAAAGATTAATGAGCTAGCATAATAAAGGTATATATAATCATGGACTTGGTATTTCATCGATTCATTTCTAGCATTCTACTTGAAGACCCAAAGTTCGATTGTAGTGAAATGCGTATCCTCTTTCTAAGGAATTTAATCATCCCTTTATATTTAACAAGACTAACTTAGATTTTAAATATAATCCATTCTGTTATATTTGGCGAACCTAACTATGAAGCATTAAGTTAATGACTTCTAAACATTAAATATAATTGATTATATTACATTTAATACACCAACTGGGATGATTAAGGCCGTCCCGTTATAATATATATATATTGTTATGCACACAATGACAGATAAAAGTTTTTGGGTCACAGCTTGAATTGTCTCTCATGGTATACAAATGTCATGTGACATCTGAAAAATTAAACATCTAATTATATTTTTGTAATGTGCTTTTGTTGCTTCAGTTTTATATAAAATGAAATATACATGTAAAGTGCCATACTTAGGTTAGTACATGTCAACTTCAAGGTTCAAGGATGTCAGCCCAATGCTCTCATTTCCAGGACTAGAACTTTTAACCCATGAACTATAGTGAATAATAATTTTTATGTGCAGCTTTATCTCACTCTAACTGCTATTTTTAATGTTATTTTGCTGATTTTATAGTTATTTTATCAAGAAAATCATAGAATTGATTTAATAAATCAATAATATTTAAATTTAATAGTATAACAATGATGTAGGCACTGCCTTTCAAAGTGCTGATTGGTTGTTTCTTTTATTCTCCACCAGAGTTCATCTGTCAATAAATTTTGACAGTTCAATTTTTGTTTTGATTTTTCAAGTGAAAGCATATGTTTTGGAACCTTTTTTTGTCACATAAATGATTTTTTTCAAAATACTTGTAAAATATAAATTATTTTAACAAAAGAATCCAGACTTTGTAGAAAATATTTGCTTTTACATGAAGCCAAATTGATAAAGAAAGATCAACAACATATAGCATCAATTTATAATTAGATAACAAACATACATTTTATGTTTACCATTATAGATTATTTTCAACAATTATAAATATAAATTTATTAAAAAAAAATATTGTTCATTTTAATAATCTAATGAATTATTAATTTGCATTTTAGAAAGTAAACTAAAACAAATATAGTTTTAAAAGATAAATTTATAATGCTGATTCTGTAATTGACCAATCAAAAGCTTGGAACATTAATTGAATCTGCCAATAGGAATTTTGAACTATTAAAAAGTTAATGAACTCTATATGATTATTATTATTATTTATTTATTTATACTAAATACAATAACATAATAAGAGTAAAAATAACAAATTTATTTGTTCTCTTTCTTTTATTTGAATTTATAAGTTATATTTAAGTGTATTGAGGTAAGACCTAATAATTTTAATATCACCCTAAATTAATCACAGCTATTAGCTTTCTTGAATCAAAACATTTTTTATTGCTACCCCTGGTGGTAGTTTTTGAAAATGTTCATCTTTTTATCACAGTATAAAATATTTATTTTATACTAAAACTCAGTAAATCAGACTTGATTTCTTTTTAAATTGAATTTCACAAATAAAATATATTCTAAAAACATATCTGAACATTGTAAATATGAAAAAATGAGTTTTAAATAAGAACAAAGAATGTTAAATGTTATAGTACAATGTGAAAGTAAACAATCTTAAGAAAATAAACAAATTCTTTTTCATTTAATTTTTTTTTTTGTAAAATGTGAAGAAATGGATGTGGATTTATAATAAATGTACCAAATTCTGCTTTAGTATGTGATATTTTCTTTATAATTATTACAATAGTTGAAAAGAGTAATACCATGCCAAAAAGAGTAATACCATCCCAATTCTGACAGGTAAATTATGAGCAGGATAAATCTTACTGTGGTTTTCTTTGTTATTTATTACAATCAAGTTTATTAACTTTCATTTTTAAAAATGAAATAGAAATAAATAAAATGTTTATTTGTGTATTATTTTAAATAATTATCAATCAATTAGTGTGCAAAAATAATCGGCAATATTTTATAAATAAGGAATAAATTTTTTTTTCATTCTAAAAATTTTGCATGAGACTACAATGAAGAAATGCATCGAAACATGGTTTCATGCAGTTAACAATAAAGTAAATACATTTCATCTTTGCCAACTGACCCCCAGGGATTGATCTCTTCAGATTTTGTAAATTAATAAAAGTAGGATCCATGGAAACTACATTTTAAAAAAATTACCCTATGCTAATCTCGGTTACAACAATGATAAATTGGGAATCTAAAACCATAGAATTATCATGATATTTCTGAAGTCAAGAAACCATGAAAAAAAAATGAAAATGTGCCTGAGTAATTTAATATTGTGAACATATCAATGATCCAAACAAGCTCTTATTGATAAGTATGCTAAGAGAAAAATATTTAAAATCTCTATCTAGAATATTCCTATCCCCAGACCAATTGGTTTTGAGCTTTTGGCTCAACTCAGTAAGGAGCTAGAGCATTTAGACACTAGATCTAAAATATCAACTCAAAACACATCACAAATTTATTTAATATGTAACTATTGAGTAGAAAATCTGAAATTTTCAGATACAAAAATGCCCTTAAATCTAGCTAACTCAAACAGCTATATGGGTCTGAACCAAATTCAGATCTACCATACGTTAGTAGCCTTAGCATCACCAAAGCCTTAAAGGCAAAATTATAATAATCAATAAAGCAAGTCATACATTGTGTGACATTGCTTTTATAAGGTTGTATTTACAAATATGTAATATAGGAACATACCAATAGCCCAAACAAGCTCCTATTGATAAATTCAGTAAGAGAAAAATATATAAAATCTCATATAGCTAATTGAGTTAAATAGCTGGATTTAAAGACGGTTTTGTGTCTGAAAATTACAGATTTTCTACTCAATAGTTATGTATTAATTAAGTGTAGGGTTTGGAGTTGATATTTTAGATCTAGTTTCTGAATGGTCTGGGGATAGGAATATTCTAAATAGAGATTTTAAATATCTTTTTCTTACTGCACTTATCAATAAGAGCTTGTTTGAGCTATTGGTATGCTTCCTATATTACATATTTGTAAATACAAGTTAAAGCAATGTCATGTAATATAGGACTTGTTTTATTGATTATGAGTAAGTTAAATATGTAATGCTGAGAACAAAAACTTATGTACAGAGTAATTAATCCAAATACATTGCTGTAATACTTCACAAATCAGACTCCCAAAGAATAATTTTTAACAAATTTATAAAAAAAAAAAAACACTTTCTGATATTAGTGAAAATTTATTGTCCAAACATAAGATGGTTTAAAAGCCAGTTTTATCTGTTAGCATATTCTTATATGGCCATCTTTTGTTAAGTAATATATTTGCATTCATACAAGAAGGTGAATATTGTTTGTATGTTTATTTAACTCAGTTATTAATATTTATGTTAATGTTATAAACATGAAACAAGAAATGGTATAATCATATAATACTAAATCATCCATGCACTTTATTACTGTTACACAATGCTTTATTTACCACTCTCTTTTACAGTTTCAATAATCATATTAAATATATTATATCACATTAAGTATATTATTTTTAAGCATGCTTTTGACTAATCCATCAGATTCATAGTGCTAAAAGGGATAATGGTATTAAGTATATTATTCACTAAGTATGCTTTCAATTAATCCATAGGATTCAATCTGACAGATTAGTTGAAAGCAGGCTCAGTGAATAATATTCTTAATAAATTATATCGTTTCTTTTATGTTTATAATATGAACATATATAGTATAGCTTAGTTGAGCGCTTTGAACCTGATGGATTAGTTGAAAGCATGTTCAGTGAATAATATACATAATATGATTATATCTTGTCTTGCTTCATGTTTATAATATAAACATAAATATTACAGTTTGAGCAAGAAAGGAGTCTTTTAATTTTTTAGAATTACTTATTAATAACAACAAAATCCTTAAAAAAAATTTGAGATTTTTGAAGGGAGAACTGATGGATGTTCAACTTTTCTTCAATTTCTGGAAACTCCCTGTGATGTTATTTTGTCAATTTTGCATACAGTTTGACTGCAGAAAAAATACTGATTTATTGGTTCAAATAACACATCTGGAAAAAGCAGAAATGTACTCAAGCCTATGATCAAAATACATTCAAAGGATGTGAAACCATGTATACTAAAGTAAAAAGCAATTGTGAGGGTAATTGTACTCTCAATAAGTTTGTTTCTTTCTTATTGCATTGCCAATTCTATACCATATAATACTAAATTATCCATGCCCTTTACTACTGTTACACAATGGTTCATTTACCACCCTTTCTTACAGTTTACAGTTTAAATTGCTCTAGCAACCTTCTTTAGAACTTTATATCTCTAGGCTAAAGTTTTGAAGAAGATTGCTGGGGCAATTGAAACTGTAAAAAAGAGTGGTAAATAAAGCATTGTGTAACAGTAGTAAAATGCATGGACAATTTAGTATTATATGCTAATAAATGTGTTTGTACTAACCAGCTTTGGTTTCATAGTTAATTTAAATATTTATGATTAGTTTTACACAATATTTGTATAATTATTATTTAAAAACAAAGGCTTTTTATTAAAATATAAGTTAAGAATTTTAATTGTTAATGGTGAACAGAAAACTACAGTGATACAATTGTTAACATGGTTCTCCATGGTGTTTGCCTGAATATTTGTGATGGCATTTTGATATTAATTATTTATTGGACTGTTTTCTTCATCTAATATTAAGAAGTGAATATCTTTAGAAAAAACTTTAAATTTTCAATGACATTCAATTGTCGATTATAACACAGTTTATTATTGAATACAATGTTTCAAACTGAATTAGTCTCTCTTTTTCAGGTGTTGCAGGCCTGATGAGTAATAGTACTAGCATGAGAATCAAACCTGAACTGTTAAATTCTTAAATATTGAATTTTAAAGTAATGCTCTAATCAACTGCTGTCTTTGACAGGTAGCTCAGTTGTCGAGAGGATTAGGTTAAAATTCAATATTCAAGAATCTAAAGGTTCAGATTTGATTCCTAGGCTAACTATTACTGGACAGGGCAGAAACACCCGAAGAAGAAAGAATAATACTAGTCAGAACATGGGGCTAAATACTAATCTGTGTGCTTTCACTAACAGCTGAATATATTTGAGAGTTTAAATAAAGTTTAACAATTTTCTGAAGATATTAATTTTTTAATATTAGATGATGGAAATAATCCAATAAATAATTAACAGGTCACCATAATGTTTGTAATATTTTAAAAATTATAAATGCAATTTTAAATTTTAGAACAGAATTTGACAGCTTTATGATGTCTTCATATTTATTAGTTCATGTTCTAAAAGAAAGTTTGTTCAACAAAGATTTCATTAATTTTCTAACTATTATGACTTGAGCTGATTTTTCTTTACATCACCCAGTTAGAAAATGTTCATTGTATTTGAGAATCTATCTTGTGATCTATTATAATAATATATTTGGACTTATATGCTACACAAATGTATATTCATGCATTTGTAAAAAATGTTTTGAAGATGACTTATATTTAAATAGGTTGAAACATAGAAAGTAATAAATATAAAATAAATTTCAGTGAATGTTTTAATAATAGAAGCAGCCCAAATGCTTCTACAAAAATATTATAAAATAAGCATACTCTAACATTTTGCTCCAAATGGATTTGAATAAAAGAGCCATTACAATAGTATTAGAAGTTACAAAAGCTTGCCAAAGACAATGGCCTCTTCCCTCACTTAATCTTTACTTTTAATTTTCAGAGGTCACATAATACTGTTATTAAATTTGTCTCCACTCATCCTAATTCTGTGAAATTTGTTGGAGTCACCGCTATTGGTACACATCTACCCAGTAAAGTTATTTTTTTATAATCCTTTATGAAATCCTTTGCTCATTATTACTCATCATACATTTTTAAAGAAAATATTCTTTTGACAGGCTTACAATATGAGTCACAGTGCTAGTTAGCGTCAATTGTTTCCATCTCTCCTTACTATCACCAACAAACAGATAATCAAAAGAATCAAATTCTGATATCTGTAACCAAAGTACCTCACTTTCCTTATCAAAATGAAATTTAGAAGCTCTATCTACTAGTCATGTCTTACCACAGAGAATGGTGTTTGCTAACATTGACTCCTTTGTCATAACTCTGAAGAAACTGCATCACTTTCTGTTTCAGTGTCCTTCTCTTCTTACCTATAGAAATATCATTGAGTCAATTACTAAATTGTGCATTTCCACAATGTCTATTTTTATTGATAACATTAAATGGAGTCTTTTCCCTTCATTTAGGATGATTACAGTCCTTGTGTTTACCAGTTTGGATCATAAGATGTTATTTTTGCTCCAGCTCTACATCTAGAAACTATTTTACAATGAAATTTTCAAAAATTAAAAGCAGAGACAGGGCACTTAATCTTCCAGGCATTTTTGATGCTACATGGAGACTAGTCTCTCTTCCAGCCCCATTGTAGACAGATAATTCATTTTCTCTTTTCTTTACCTTTGTATACCTTTGCTATGTAGTTATAAGATGTGTCTTTTGTAATTTATACACCATTGTATTTGTTTGTTCTTTAATGATAGGTGTAATTTACAATATCGAGCTGAATTTCAAATCGTCATTTTCAAGTTTGTAAAAATACTTTTTGCCTAATAAAAGTTTATATATCTAAAGAATATAATAAATACATGTAATATAAAAGACTGATTGCAAAATGTATAAATTATAAAAATAAAAAAAAAATTACATCGTTGATAGCTTAGGTTATGTGGTATAATTAAGTTATATATATATAAATATGTTAAGAGGTGGGCTCTGTCATAAAGACCCAGACACAACTCACTTGTTTTTTGAATGTCAATGTTTTGAAAACATACGCTGAGCAATTCCAAATCTATTCCAAATTTTTAATAATAACACACAAACCTTATTTAAGGATTTTTCAAGAGAATATTCCCAGAAATTAGGGCTTCCACATTTTTTCCATATGCACATTGGGGCACTATATGCATTCTTTTCATTATAATAATGATTGTAGGAGACACCCAAATATTTTCTGGATTAAACTAGAGCCAATCGGACCAAGGAATAAAAAGACTTCCTCACACAATATTTACTCTGATGTGATCCTTAAAGCGGCAAATACCAGTAGCAAGCGCTATCTCTAATTATCAGAAGCACTATTAAGGATAATATTGTATTAAGGTAAATATATAGTCTATATTATTATATATAATTCCATATGGCATTAAATTTAAAATTCCTACAAGTCCTATTGTTACCCTAAGTATGTAAAAAAACAACTTAGTAACATTTGATCAATAAAATCCTTTGAAACATATATATGTAAAACAATACTTTAGACTTGATAATAAGTTTAAAAAGTTAATTTATAAATAGCTTATTGAAAAAACTATACAATACGTTGTAAAAATCAAAATGGAAATTTAACAATTTTTTTCTTCGGGATTATAATGTAGACAATTATTTTAAACTTGTTTTAATATTTAAACGCTGTCATTAAAAAATAATATTAAGTAGCAAGATTATGCTTTATTCTTTAAAATTTTAATCTCGAAAAGTACACAATATGCAGATTTTAATTCGCTTTTTTTTAAACAATGGGTGTTCGAAATGTTGTTCATAATGATAATAGTATTAACAAAGTGTAATTAAAAACATCAAAAAGATTTGGAAATAATGGCTGATTAACTTTAATAAAGTCGAAGCTTTAAAAATGATGTCGAATTTAAGATTTTAAAACCATATAATAAATTCATGTTCCAATTGTGTGACCAAATTGCCTATTAATTTTTAGTTGGTAAATATACATTTTTTGTTAAAGATTTCTCATATTCAGAATTAGAAAAAAAAAGTGGGATTTTTTTTTCATACACATATATAAATTGTCTGAATATAAGCATTAATACACACGCATGCATATATATATATACTATAAACCGAAAACATTTCCAGTTTATATAATGCTTTTTAAAAGAAAAATGTGATAATGTGATGTGATGTACTATAGCTTCTCCTTAAACAAAGTCAAGAATATCTCAGCAATTATGCCCAGATAAACCTGTTAGCCACTTTATTTTACATTCCCCACTCTAAATTTACCCATAATCTGCTCTATCTCATTTCCACAACATAATCTTTGTCAACTCTATAACCTTTATATCTAAATCCCCCTTATCTTTTCCTAAACCCAGCATAAAAACCAATAATTCATTTTCTGCATAATCACTCTTTTCATATTTATTTTTCCACAACTTCATTATATGTACCCTTTCTGTTTTCAAACATTTACATTCAATTAACAAATGCCTAATATTTTCTATTCCTTCCTTACATAATTTACAAAATAAATCACCCATATTTTTCCATTTACATGTATATTCTTTTGTAGCTAAAGATCCTGTTCGAGCCTTAAACAATAAACTACTTTCCTTACTATTATCATATATTAACTCACACCTAATATTCTGTTTATTTCTATATATATTTAAACTCTTTTTACTCTCCATACTATTTATCCATCTCTCTAACTCCCTAGTCTTTATTAATAAATTTATTCTTTTATCCCATTCCTTACTACTATAACACTCAATAATCCTTTTCACACAATCATCCCATCTTTTGTGTTTAGTTTCCTTCAGTGCTGCCATCTATTATGAACTTGAGTGATCAATATTTATAAATGTTAGATGGTCTACTTTCAAACCCTATATCATAGTGCTATCCTATTCACAGTTTTTACCAATGTAGTGTTTTAATAACTCTAAATGCCCTATATGCCCAATTAAGCTTATCACCAATGTAAGACACTTAATTGTGGATATAGGGCATTCTGAGTTTTCGGACTTAGTAGATCTCTCATCTAACATACACCTTTTTTATTATCAAGCTATCCAGTCCAGAATTAAAATATGTTCTAGTATTTTGAATTTAAGCATAATTGGTGTGTAATTATATAGTTCTGTTAATTATACATACCCGTACATTTCTGTAAAATATAGCGAAGAAAAATTCTATAATATTAGTAATATTTAGCCAAGGGTGCTTTCAGTACTATGTGCTCTATTCTGGCAAATTAAACCAACCCATTAATATTCCAGTGCATACTTAGTGAGACACTAGTACTTCTTTGATTGACAACTTTATTAGATTTGGCACTAAACCAGTCTTCTTTTATCCCCCTCTTCCTATCATTAGGCTCATTACAGACAGCATTAATTATTTGAGGGAAAAAAATCATATCCAGCATTTTTCTCATGATTGTAAAAATCAGAAGTAACTTGGTCTACTTAAGACTTTATATTGGTATATTCATTGTTGTAAATGCGTTGAAATACTAGCCTTCATCTTTCCATAATAAGTGACATTATAGCTTGGTCTATGGTAATTAAGTAAATATAAAATTCCATACTTATCATCTTGTTCTACTATATCTTTTGAATTATTGATCATTCTATTTAGACACAAAGATAATCTGGATCAGACATCAAAATCTTGACAAATTACTTCTTTTAATTTCACCTCTAAATTTGGGCCATAAACTAAGGAAACCTATTCTTTATTCTTTTTATTATTATCATTTGCATCATGTCATGTTGAAATTTAGCTTTGCCATAAAACAATCTTAACTCACTATATAACATATTTTTGTTGTACCCCACATTTAGTAAATTATTAATGTATTTCTCAATTTCAAGAATTTCTCAGATATCACAACGCTAAAACTCAATGCGTTCATCAACTTCAGCAGAAATATCATTTCAAAGTACTGGTCATATAATTCCAGGAATTCATAACAGTTGATATCCATAACTGGTTAGAAAAGAGCATACAGAATAATCCATCTTCCTTGAGTTTATATGACAAAGATCTTTCTATACACATGTTAAAAATTCGAGTAAGCAAGAAAGGAATAAAGATGATGATGTTATTTACTCATTAAAAAATGTCAAATAAATGCCATAAAGGTAAAAAAAAAATTGTGCTTCTTTTGAATTATCAATAAATAATTTATTTCTGAAAAATACAAAAGAGAATAAAGGTAAGGATTTTATTCAGTCATTACAAATTTCAAATAAGTGTGTCGTAATTACAAAACTGAAGAAACTAAAATATAGTTACTGAACTGGTATCAGAGCGATCTAATTGTGCAAATGTTAAAATAACATCTGGATAAGAGTGCATTAGGTCCAGAAGATGCAGATTTGAGTTCCACATTGATGAAGATTAAATTTAAGCGTAAACCGATAATATATAATAACGTGAAAGCTAAACACCTTCAAACAGATACGCTTTAAAAATGCTTACGTGATGTGTTTTAGAATTTAGAGTCCTATGTGATGCCATTATTCCATCTGATTGGCTGTCATGTAAGCATTTTTAAAGCGTATCTGTTTGAAGGTGTTTAGCTTTCACGTTATTATTGTTGAAGATTATAATATGGACACTAGTTTGAGGAAATAGATATAAATGTTCAGAATATAGATTTAATAAGTAGTACAATTAAATGTTCATTTATTCCTGAAGTTTGTAACATATGTCAGGAGTGAGATCTATACTGAAAGTAATTTATTAGTGTAATGTGTGATAAGTTGGTTATGACATTAAGTGATGTTTGAGCACCAGTCTAGATTTGAGATAACATTTCTGGTCAATGAACTAAATTGATATTTTTTAAAAAAAAACATTTTCTCACAAGTTGATCAAAAATATTTAATTCCTGCCAATCAGATAATATTATTAGCAGGAGAACTGAGCAGATCATGTGAAAATAATCTTCTGATAAAAACCCTTTGTGACGTCTAGAACATTCTCAACTATGATTCATTGATTGGGCAATGAAAGAGTACTTAATCTTTCACAAAAAATATATTATTTTGTGCGATAACATGTTGGACTATTTACATCATCTTTCATAAAATGTTGAATGTCAAGAAAATTTTAAACTTGCTTTACATTTTTTCAAACACAAATAACATTGTTTAAAAATGTTAGTAATTAAAAATAATTTATAAAAGTATAAAAATAGCAATATATAAGAAATTATTAGTATTGCTGGTTTCAAAAATATTAATGTAAGATGAAATAAAAAATTGGTATTAATAAAGAGAATAGGGAGATAAATAAATGTAATTTATATAATGAAAAAGAATTATAGGCAGGTAATAAAGAAATGTTATTATATTATGATTAAAAATATTTACTTTGATAATAATAATGTAGATATATTTATTTTATAGATCATTGATAATGACTACAGAAAAAGTAGTTAAAACATAGGAAAGACGAAAATAATGTATTTTTGAAGTGTATATATGGATTCAAATGAATAAATATAAGTTTTTTTAAAAAATGACAACATTTTTATTGGATTTTTTTATATATGAAAGATAATAACACACAGATAGACAAAACAGGATACTAATTACACAACATTTTGAGCAATATTATTCTCTATTCTTTTTCAGGTGTTTCTGGGCTGACCAGTAACAGATAATACTAGCATAGGAGCTGAACTTACATCTTTAAATTCTGAAGTATCGCAATTTAAGGCAACACTCTAACCAACTAAGCCTTTGGCAGAATGGCTCAGTTGGTTAGATCACTGCCATACAATTCAATATGCAAGAAGCAAAAGATGTAAGTTCAACTGCTTGCTAATATTATCACTGGTCAGCCCACCAAAACTCGCAAAAGAGTTTAAAAAGTACTACTCAAAACAGTATGTCTGTGTTGTCTATTTGCATGTTATTACTAATAAGTTATTTGCATTTGAAAAGTTTAAATAAAGTTTAAAATTTTCCAAGCATTCAGCATTAAATGAAAGATAATGGAAATAGACCATCATATTACTATATTTGATATACCATCATTATGAACCTTCAAACCAATATATTATTTTATATTCAATACAAAATTATAATGCAGTGATTGAAATTCAGTGTTGATAAAAATTTTGCGCCAGCAGTAAATTAGTAGGTGCAACAAAACCCTCCTGCAATTCAATGTGATCAACTATCTTTTTTTCACAGAGTTAATAATCTCTCAGCCACTATGCCCAGAGCAACCTGTTAGCCACTATACTGTCACTTTCCATTCCCCACCCTAAGTTTTCCCCATATTCTCTATCCTGCACCATCCAATTTCCACATTATCTTTGTTCATTCTACGGCCTTTATATCTAGATCCCCTTTATTTTTCCAAATGCAGCATAAAACCCAAAAACCCACTTTCTGTTTAATCAGTATGTATTCTCTCATAATTTCATTATTTGTATCCTTTCTGTTTGTAAGCATTTTCATTCAATTAACAGATGCCTAATATTTTTCATACCTTCTTTACATAATTTTCAGACTGAATCACCCACATTTCTCCATATATGTGTACATTCTCCATTGTTGCTAACAATCATGTTTGAGTGTTAAACAGTAAACTACTTTATTTATTATTATCATAAATTAACTCACACATAATCTATTTACTTCTATATATATTTAAACACTTTTTACTCTCCATACTAGTTCTCAATCTTTTCAACTCCCTATTTTTTTATTAATGCATCTATTCTTCTACCCCAATCTTTGCCACTATAACACTCAACAATTCTTCTAACACAATCATACCATCTTTTGTATAAGTATACTGACATAAAGTCTTTATCCAAATCTTCTGCAAACCATACTACCTTTCTCACCATCTTGTTGCCTATCCTTTACTTGTCATCCAATTAAATACTATTTTGGCTATTCTCTTACTATTCATAAATTGCAATCTACTGAATGTTTTTATTTTGCTTTTTGCATCTCTCATATAAAAACTTGACTATCTTATTTCTCCTTGAATTGCCTTCTTTGCCATTCGCACATCTGCATCTAATGCATGACATCCTACTTTATTCTCTGTACTTTTTCTAAGTAATATAATACCCCTTTACTAAGATATAATGCATTGTTACCATAAGCTAACTCTGCTATTTCCACCATTTCCATATAATTCATGCTACATCATATTTATTACATGAAAACACTGTTAATTTTTTTTATGAATCTCTTTCTTTTCTTTGTTTCATTTATCAATTTCTCCTCTTATTTATCCAAGTAATTTCTCTGATTACTTAAGACAAATTCCAAATAGTTATACCTATTTACCACATATAAGTTTATACCCCCAATAAAAATTATTTCTCTTCTCTTTCCCCAGCCTTTATCATCATTACTTTTAATTTTTCTTCACTAAATTTAATCACCACTTCTGTACCTATCCTTACACATGTCTTCAGCATAATGTCCATATCTTTTATACTTTCTGTGCACAAGAAGATATCATTAGCAAATAAAAGACCTGATAATATATACACTCCCTTGCCATCAATTAATGGTATCTCTACCCCTCTTCCTAGTGTTTCTATTGCTCTCTCCATTTCTCTCAAATATAAAAAACCAAAATAGGTGACATAGGGCATCTCTGCCTTAATCCACCTCATTTTTAACTCTGATTCTATATTTTCTAATTGATATGTATAGTAAACAAGGCAAAACTCTCCATACAGTAGTGCCACCCTGTGCCAACCAGAGTAATCAATGGATGCCAGAAGGTATGTGCATAAAATCCCTATGCATCCAATATCCCCAGACTAGTTTCTGGTTTGTAGTCTACATCAGTGAGGAGTCTTGGATCTGAGAGCACTGCACCTAGATCTTAGGATCTAATGCAACCCTCCAGCTAGTATAAGAGATAGTGATCATGTGATATGTATAGTAATTATTTTCATACAATCTTTTAATAAGATTCACTAAAGCACCATTCATTCCCAAATTTACTAATCTTATCCATAATCTATTTCTATTTACTCTATCATATGCCTACTCTATATCATTCTGACACTTTTTATAGTTCTGTCTGGTAAGAGTTTTTAGAAAAGCTCAATTTTTCTATTGTTTTAAAATATTTTATACTGAAACTCAATAAATTAACCTGATTTTTTTTAATTTAACATTATAAATGTATAATATTCTAAAATATCACACTTGACCCTAAATATTTAAAAACTGACTTATAAATATAATAAAGGACCATGATCATCATCATAGGTATTTGCATAAATACTAAAACTAAAAATGAAGGAACTTCTTATTTTAAGTTTTTTTTTCCTGTGAATGAATGAAAATAGATGTATGATAACTCTATCAAACTCTGTTTCAAAATTGATATTTTCTTACAAAAATTAAAAGATTTCAAAAGATTTTAACACAAAGTCAATTTTGATGGATAATGGCAGAATAGGCTCACTTATTTTTCATATTAAGATTAAGATTATTAACCTCTATCTTTAAAAATAAAACATAAATGAATAAATTAAAATTTACCTGTGCATTTCTTTGTAATACCAACCAATTAGTGTCCAAAAATAATCAAAAATATTTTATTAATGAGCAAAGAATCATTTACAATTATACTCCAAAATCTTCATGTGAAAACTAGACCAGAAAAATGTGAACACTCTCTGAGTATTTTCTTCTGTCAAAAGATCAAAGGAGACATCTGTTGATGCAAGCCATGGTCCATAAGTTGTTGATCCCTTTAGATTTTTTTCAACTTTAATATTGATAAAAGCATTATATTAAGCTCTATTTTTGTTTAAAAAACCCTGATCATTATCACTTAGTATGATGTTCATACTATGACCTAAAGTTACAAAGCAACAACACTTTTTCTGAAACAACTTTCAATGATATTCAATGAAGGTGAGTGTTTATAAATTAAACTGCTAATTGAGGATTTCACTTAAACAAATGCTGTCTTGGAAAATACATTGTGTGGATCTTCATTAATTATTGATTATATTACTATCTTAAAAGTTTGACAAATAACTTATTTTTTAATGTGTAAATGATTCAATTTTCTTCAACAAAAAGTAGTTTTTATTGCATATATTTAGATACACTTCATACACACAAACACATTTGATGATTATAATTAACTAAATAGCTACAATGCAGTTTTATAATGTAAAGTCTACAAGAGGTATATCATACTGCTCCTAAAAAAGTAATTATATTCCAAGTTTGACATTTATATTATAAGCATTATTTGCAACAAATATATTTGTATAAAAAAATTTAAAAATATATATAACCATACAATTGCAAGAACTGAGAAATAAAATTACTTCTGATTAGAATAGCTTCTAACTTAAATTTATTGATTGCTTTCTTACCATCAGTTATAATAGAATGAATTTGCTTTTCCTTATTGCAATCATTGGTCTTAAGGAAGTATTTTATGAGGGTACTGAAAAATAACCAAAATCATTTTGGTAGCCTGTTGTAGCTTCTGCTTCTATATACCTTTTTCAGGAATCCTTCTACATCAATCTGTGATATAATGTCATTGTATAAAATTGTGCTACCACATAGCATATTTTTTGTAAAACGTCTCAGATAGTTGTTGATTTTTGTAATGACTGAGAAGTTAGAAGAGGGTGAAATTCTGTTACCTTTTAGACAAACCCACAGGGAAACAACTGCAATGCTTGAAATACTGTATAAACAAGTTGTTCTGGGTAAAAATTCAAGTTTACAAGTGGTTTCATTGGAAATGGCAAATTCATCACATCCCAAAAAACTGTTGCCAGAAAACTAAAATATCAAGGCAATTGGGATTATTTTTGAATGCAAATGGTATTGTTCACTCAGAATTTGTTCATTTTAAACCTAAAAATTTGGAAACCTTTGTGTGATGTGGTAAAGTGTAAATGTAGAGTTTTGTGGCAACGCTGAGGAGTGCAATCAGGACCAAGACACTGCACAAAAACACAAAGCCATGTGTGTGAAAAATTTTTTAATTAAATTTAGCATGATCCAGATTATTCATCAGCTATATTTGCTTGAAATCACATGATATTACTTTTTTTTATTCTCTCAAATGAAAAAAAAAGCCTCATTTGTTTGTGGACATGGTAGAGATGAGACATTACTGCATCACTTTGCAAGAGTTTTCAGATTACTTTAAAAACTGAAAACATTTAAATGGGTGCATTTCTTTAAATGGATATACTTTGAAAGGGATTCAATTTGTAACACAGAAAAATAAATACCCATTTTTTTATTATAAAATTTTGCTTATTTTTGGATGTCCCCTCATATTTGTCTAACAATGTAGAAGAAAAATGACCATAATTTGCAAAAATGGAGAAAATTTATTTATATTTAGACATCAAGCAGTATGAAATACCCTTAAGCCTGAAAAAAATTATAAAACATAATATATAATGAGATATTCTTTTATATAGCGCTATGTTTTTTATGTAATAGTAATATTAGCGATTAAGCCAATGCACATGCGCTTCAAAAATGTTTGGGTCAAAAGAATGAGTGATTCATTCCATTCTTTTTAAAATACTATATCTCGTCTCCGGAAAAAGAGTGTTCATTTATAATTTATCTTTAAAGCACATGTGCATTGGCTTAATCGCTAAAACATAATATATGAAATAAATTCAAATTACTTTTTTGATTTTTGAAACAAAATCCTTGTTTTTACTTCACCTTTGAGTGGTAAGTTTTAAATTGCACTTTGCACAAAAAAGTGAAGGTTAGTATTATTAGAAAAAAAATTATAAGACTTAGTGCTTTCAGGGAACTTAGATCTCCATATTGCATGTATGCATTCTTTTTCTAATAATACTAAGCTTCACTTTTTTGCATAAAGCGCAATTTAAAACTTTTTTGATTTTTGCAAAATACAGATATATCTAGGAAGGTACTGAGATGAACAACTTTCCAATTTAAAAAAATTATAATAAATTTGAGCATATGAAAATTTATAATGGTATCACATATTGGTTGTGCATCAAAAAAGGTATAAGATATAAAGGTCAGTATTCTCTCTGAATAAATGTAATTTGGATATAAATTTTACACACACACACACACACATATATATATATATATATATATATATATATATATATAAAGATCAAGACTATAAGTATGAGTTGGGAGATTTTTAGCACACACATAATGTATCTCAGTGAAAAGATATTGGTTCACTTACCAAATTTCCTGTAGCATTACTTCTGAACCAATGCACATGTTAAACTATGTTGTTTACATAACATATGCATTGACTCATAGATGGTACTACAGGCAACATGGAAAGAGAATCAGTCATCAACCATCTTATCACTGGATACACTCACCTTGCAAGCAAGTAGTTGGTTGTAGATGGGTGTGGGTTCACGTCCCGGCCGATGCTATGATATAGGAAAAAAAAATATCAGTATTTTCTCTAAATATAAATAATTTGGGAACAATTTTAATACATAACATAATCTTTAATTTTTTTTTAAAAAAATATTTATTATAGAGAGATAGAAGTATTTTTATGATCAGAGCTGGCTCGATTCACTTCTTATCACTTAAAACTAATCATTAAGATTTTGTAAAAAAATATTTAATTAGATTTTTAATAAAGTTAAAAAACAAAAAAAAAAAAAACTATTTGAAAATTTACATTATATTTAAAAAAATGAACTTTATGACCTTTATCTTATGACTTACTTCGAAGTTCCAAAATAAATGTAATTACCAAAATTGATTTAAAACAAGCAGGTATATTTTTGGGGGGGAATTGATTAGAGTGCATATTTTTTAATTTATTATAGTTTAGTCAGTAATAAACTTTTCATACAGTAGTGCCACCCAGTGTAAGCCCTAGTAATCAATGGATGTTTGAGGCTTTGTGCAAAAAATCTCTAGTGCCTACTCATCCAATATTTCTAGACTAGCATCCATTGATTACTAGGGTTTGCACTGAGTAACACTACTTTATGAAGAGTTTGCTATTATCTTAACAACTTGTGTAAGCACAGGAAATGGTGATCAAGTGATGTTTTAGTGGTTGTCTAGTTTAGTCACTACAAATCTGTTAATTTTGGCATGTTATTTTGGCATTAGTATCACTTTGGCTTTTCTTCATTATTTTATAATTATCCATAATGTTTGTTTACCAGTTACCATTGTTTTTGTTTGAAAATTGGAACTAAAATTTATTAGTTTAAAAAAAAATCTGAAAAAGATATATAATACAAACTCATATAAAAAAATATACAAATTCTCAATATGAAAGAAAACTAAGTGTGCTGATTGGTTGTATCATAATACAAAGAAACTAACAGCATCACTGATTGGTAGATTATTTGACTTGAGGCAATTCTGAACCTGCTTTTTATTTTAGTATTTCAGAAACACAAATTGTAATTTCCAGCCATTTATTTACA
This sequence comes from Epiperipatus broadwayi, assembly GCA_028023455.1. NCBI lineage: Eukaryota > Metazoa > Onychophora > Udeonychophora > Euonychophora > Peripatidae > Epiperipatus > Epiperipatus broadwayi. The sequence goes on from JAQFVV010013842.1 coordinate 18,977, forward strand.
TATGATTATTTATGCAACATATTTATAAAATATTTATTTTAGACTCAAAAAATACATTATTACAATTAGTTTTTATTTGAAAATATTTGTTTTTAAAAACACAAGTTGTAAATATATAGTTATGCTAAAGCAAAATCTATTTTTACTAGCTAACAAGAATTTCTTTCATAAATGTGGGTGCGGACATTTTTTGTGACATTTTAACAGTAATAAGTTCAATTTTGAATTTTAAAACATATTTCCATTTTTTTTATGATGTCTCAATTAAAATTTGTTTCCATTTTAAAAACGGAATTCAAATAATATAATATTTGGGTCAATACTTTTTACAATAGACAAGATAGACAAGATTACGATCCAATATCTGAAGAGGAAATGTAACTGAAATTGCCACTAGGGTCTTTCAACTAAGAGAGGAATTGGATATTAAATGAATCAAACAATCAACTTTAAGTTAATAAGCTCGACTTTCTTACTTACACCATGAAAGTGTGCTGCGAATAATCAAATAAAGTTTGTTGCATAATTTTAAAAGAAAATCTGACATTTAAATTCTAACGTAACGGTGCCATTTAACAACAACAAAAAGAACCAACAATTAAAATCAGAGCATATATTGCAAATATGCTTCTAAAACTTTAAGAAACATTGATACAACAAATAATATCTCGATAAAGATAAACAATATTTTAATATATGAAATTTATTGTCGAATTAAATGAAATTAAATAAATCAATGACTGTCGGTAATTTAAATTATACACACACACATATCACGTATGTAGAGAATGAGACACATATATACATACGTCAGTTTTTTTTAAAATAAACAAATATATTAATAAGTATTTGCAAGACAATTTTATAAAATTATTTATTCTTTTTTAAAATAAATAAAATACTATAGAAATGTGCACATTGGTAAAATTATATAAAGTTTGTTTATTTATCTATAAATAGAGATTCTAAAGAATGTTTTCTAACGTTTCTGACCAGATGTTTTATTGCTTCATAGTGTAAACCAATTTGTATGCAAATTAGGCTTGCCTACAACAATACCACCTGCTTATAGCTTAAACATATGCAGGTGATAAGATTAGCGGTAAGAATAAACTATTAGCTAAAATTAAATCCAATTTTTATTACTCTTTAGTAAGAATATAAAATGCAAATAATACCCAAGTCAGTAATCAAGTAAATTACATTTTATATATATATACACACCTATAATAAAAATATACTACGCAAAATAGAATTTTATCTGTCTGTATTTGAGTTTTGGAATTCGGTTTCGAATATTTTGAAATATAAAAGTGGTATTTTAATATGTAAATTTTTTAGCAACATTTTATGATTATAAATAGACAATTTCCATATTTCTCCATTCTTTTTTATTTCATAAATGATTTCATATAAATAAAGATACAATAAAAGACAAATAAACCCCAAGATGCATTTCGTGCTGAAACAGCACTCATCAGTTGACATGTTGTTTTGTGGAGTATATCGAAGATAAATGAAACTAAATAATTAGTATCACTTTAACAATATTTAATAAGAAGATTTTATAACTTTATTTTTAGTGCTTTTTTGTATTTTATCTTGTATTTTGTTCTTGTTTTATTTATTTATTTAGAGATGTATCGAATAAGGAAGGCATATAACTTTATTGCTCGAGAATTCGTAAGAAGTTCGAACGTTAGATCTGCAAACCAGAATTCCATGTCGGGTGCTCTATTATCTACACCAAACATCACATGGCTAGTAATATATCATTAATAATAATAATATTGGTCCGATGAAATATACTATGTTGTTAGCTGCACTTGATTATAGTTTCTCAGTCAAAATAAAACATTATTACAAACGTAACTAAAGAAACATATCCTCAAGGATTCTTGTATATTTTATAAATATGTAGAATGTTATTGTATACTGTAATTAACAGTAGTCAATTTTAAGCTGGTGGAAATTAATAATTTATAATTTTTTATTTACATCTTCCATATAGTTTGTATATTCAAACCATTTATAGGCATTTTATTTAAATATACAATATATATATATTTATAATATTTAAATACATGTATACTGTCTATATATTAAACTTAATGTATTTAGAAGGGACTTAAACTCAGACCTTCAAGCTCTCTATACCTATCCATTCCATCTTAAACAACTGATATACTTGGCAACATACATGTGAAAAAGATAAATGATCTCCAATATATGTATTTCGTGCTGAATCAGCACTCACCAGTTGGCCCAGGTTACAATCTCCCATGCATATATACAATCAGTGTTCAGTTTATATTAAAATAGCAAATCTTCAAACTTCTCTACCACCCCCCAACTCATTGGCCATCCATATCATTGAAAATCTGAAAATTATTGTCACAAACCATGTTAACATTAAGTCACTCTGACCCCTCATGTATAGGACCTTAATCTATTCATTTAAATACACAGAAGAGGGATGGATACATGTATATTGTCTGTACTAACCTTAATGTAATTAAAGGGACTTAAACACAGATGTTCCAGCTCCCTACAGCTATTCATTCCATTCTAAACAACTGATACACATGACAATGTACTTGTGAAAAAAATGAATGATCTCCAATAAAGGGTATTTCACACTGAATCAGCATTCATCAGTTGGTCCACATCACCACCTCCCACACATATATACAATCAGTGCTCAGTTCATATTAAGATAGCAAATCTTCCAACTTTAATGAAGAGGCTTCAATCCTTCTCCACCCTCCAACTCTTCAGCCATCCGTTTCATTGAAAATCAGATAAAGGCAGAAGAGTTGGAGGGTGGAGAAGATTTAGAGTTGGAGAGAAAAGACGATTGAAGTTTATCCATTAAAGTTTGAAGATTTTCTATCTTAATATGAACCAAGCACTGACTGTATATATGTGTGGAAGATGGTGATCTGGACCAAATGATGAGTGCTGCTTCAGCATGAAATATATATATTAGAGATTTATTTTTTTCACATGTATCTGATCATGTGTTCCAGTTGTTTAAGATGGAATGGATAGCTATAGGGAGCTTGAAAGTCTGAGTTCAAGTCCCTTCTAATATGTAAATATATATATATATATATATATATATATATAATGAAACTAATATTGCCTACAGTATAGTTTTTATTATTTTTAAAAATGCTCTCTTATCAATGGATAAAAATATTTATTTCTATCTTATTATTAATAGCAGCTTATTTTTTATAAAAGAAAATGTTCTAAATATAAAATTTTAGTTATTTCTATTTCTTCATAATACCTTGCCTTTCTGATTACTTCTTTAAATTTAATTTTACTTTTACAATTTAATAAATATAAATTCTCACAGTAAAATATTATATAAACAATGTTAAAGTTTTTAATTGTCTTTGTTAAGATAATACTTATTCTGATTAGCATTTACATAATTAATGAAATTGTTATATATAGTTTGTATTCGTATTTGACATTGTTACATAGTCTCTATACACATTTATGATCCAAAGTATAACACCAGGCAATTCAATACAATAAAATTATTTGTAAGGAGATGTTTTTGCCATTTTTCATATTCTCCCTGTAGTTTTATAACATTTTATAGTATTTTAATTTCTTTTTCTTCCTTTTCTTATATATTGATTTCTATATTTACATATATCATTTCCAACTTTCTTATACACTTCAACAATAATTTTATATCAAAACATTATTCTTACAGTTTCAACTATCCTGCAGTCATCATCAGAGATACACTATCAAAATATATAATCATACAATTAATACATTTTATGCACACACACACACACATATATATATATAATCTAATGTACTTCTTAACTTGACCATTATAAATAATCATTTTTCATTTTATTATTGTACTCTTAATTAATTTTATTTACATTTATTTATAATTTTAATTTTCCCCCCAAAATTAAAAAAAAAATCCTTAAAAAAGTTTTAAGTTTGAAATAAAAAATAGTATTGTTGAAGTGTATAAGAAAGTTGGAAGTGGTATGATATTTACAGTGTTTTTTAACATGTTTTGTGGGAAGTATTACTATCAAATGTATTCCAATGTCCTTGTGAGATTCTTTTTAAATGCTTTTATTTAATTTGAAAACTCTGTTTGTTTGTTTGCTTAGGTTAAATTTGCAATCAATTTTTAAAATACTTCACAAATATTACAAAATCCATCACATTCTTTTTTGCTGTAATATCTTATAAAAATGCAACTTGTCCACTCTACTATGAACACTTCTTATTAAAAAAAATTATTTATTCTAAGTATGTACACACAATCTTATGTTTCAATTATCCTGCAGTCTTTTTCAGAGATACTCCTATTTTAATTTCTTAAAATTTTAAAAATTATAAAATCTTAAAAAAAAAAAACATTTTTTAAAGTTTTAAGAACTTAAAATAGGTGTGGCTCTGAAAAAGACTGCATGACAGTTGAAACATAAGATTGTAGGTACATGTACACTAATAAAAAATTTGCTAAAATGTGATCAAAGTAGGGTGGACAAATTGCAATTTTTAAAATACTTCTATACAAATGTGCTTCCTTCAAATTTGAAACATGTGTTAGAAATGGATAACAATGTCATATGTCAAAGAAATATTTCAGGGTTGTTCAGTCATTTGTCCAATATAATAGTGCTTGCAGGGTGAATTTGAAAACTGATATCCATTCAGTAAGTTTTCAAAAATGTGCATAAGAGGATGGTATATTTCTTTTTTTTTAAAGGTTTGCATTAAAATGTGTTTAAAGTAAATTCAAATAGAAATAAATCAAATGATAATTTATCTTGATTGCAATTTTTTTTAAATGAATAAAATTTTAATTACTCTTGATTATAAAAACTTCTGTTATTAAAATACTTCCTTCCTGAACAAAACAATGTTAAAAGAAATTTTTAATATGTGCAAATTTTCTTTCAAATATTGTCATAGACAATGTCACTATTTTTATTTTCCATTTTATCAATAACTCTAAAAATGATTTGATTACTAAAAAGTTAAACTATATATATATATATTCACACCGAATGTCATTACTACCTGAGATCTAATGGTTTTTCATTAAAGGTTTGACTTTGACAATGACAGATATTATTTTATGGAAATGTTGGGAATTAATACAAAATACTGCATGGTTTAATCCAAAATATACTTTATATAGATCATGTAATTGTGAAAACATTCAATATAGTATATTGAGGCCATGCTAGCTGCATCAGATATTAAAAATAAATGTCAAACATGACACTAATAATTAACGGCATGTTAATTATTAAAACTTTCAGTACATAAAAGGTTAAACTATATAATGATAATTAAATTTCTTTAGTTTTCATGTAAATTGCTTCATTTTTTTTTACTAATTTGCCACCTAGTGAGAATTTCTGCAAGCATTATATTGTAATATGTGTATTTTCCTATGTACATAATATAAAATGTTAGTTTGAAAAAAAAATCATGGATGACAAGAAAATAAAAAAATTCCTCAGAATAATTGACTTTAGCTCCACTATGACAAGTATATCTATTGTATTATGACAGGGTCATCAATGTCATACTTATTATGCCATTGTTTAAAGAAAATGGTTCTAATAATCAAAAATGTGTTTATTTGCAAATTTATTATAATTTTACATATCTTTATGCAATAATTTACACAATATTTATTAGATATTAAAAATATAAATTATTAATAACGTATTTTGAATTAAAAAATTTTATTTTCCAAAATAGAACATTATATTAGAAGACAATGCAAATATGGCTTAAAGCTATTTAGAAGATGAGCTTTCTACATAAGCAATCTAATTATAATAATGAATATGAAAATATCGTAATTGTGCAATAAATATTTAAAAATTGAAACTTTTAAAGCATATTTTGTTAGATATAACAGAAATAAATAAATATTCAGATTTTTTTAAAAAAAAAATCAGAAATATTGAAGATTTCATTGATTTTGGAAAATGAAAATAATCATTTTAGAAATGATGATGTATAATCTTTTTATTTTGATTACGATCTTATTTTTTTAAATATTTATAGAAAAAAAAAATGTGAACAGTTAAAATTTATTCCAGTAGTAAACAAAAATATCTATCAAATGGAGTCAAATTTATTATTTTCTGATAAGTAATAATGGTTTAATCTTAAATTTTACATTGAATGTGAGAACAAAAAAATGTCAAAATATGAAAAGAACATTGATGGATGAATAGTGATTTAATATGTAAAAATTCACTACATAAATGTTTTGTTCTAATATGTGTGTTTCTTTGCATTTTTTCTAAAACAATTATTTCCATAGTAAAAAAAATTGTTAGCTGATTGTAAATATTAGTTTTGAAAGAGAGAGAGGAAGAGAAACAATTTTATAAAAATTATCCATGATAGAATTTTGAACTAATTTTTAATTTATAAATATGCATTATTTCTAAATAAATAAGTTTGTAGTAATAAAGAGAAAATAATAATGTTTTTTATAATTCTCTCTCTATTTCCAATCATTATGATTTTTTAACTGTGTTTTTTAAAAGCAGACATTGATATTTGTTGAAAAGGGGATTTTTTTGTAATTAAGCTATTTATGGAAAAATGCCCTAATCAGTTTGTATTTGAATAATTAAGTTTGAGCAATTATAAAAAGACTGCCCCAGTAAATTTTAGTAGTGAAAATTTTGGCAGAAGATATTTCATAAGCAGAACACATTTGTTTTGGCTAGCAGATTTCTTTTTGTGAAAATTATCGGACTGCCTATCTATATATATTCTAAAGTTAGAAAGAGTGTGTTATAATTCGAGTATGTAAGGTATTTACACATATATAAGCTAAATTCTAAAAAAAAAGTTTGCTAGGAAAACTTAAGCAGTTCGTCTTTCAACTATCCAGAAGTCCATGAGAGATGATCCATAGAACATAACATATTACACCTGCATAAACTATCATGAAGAAAAAGAAAATTTAATTGCTTTATCCCAGTTCTATCTTATATAAATCCCTAAACATGCGTTCCCAAGAGAATAAAGAAGAATAAGGCTCAGCCAATATAATAGCAAACTATAAACCAATCATGGAAGATTTGCAATGACCCATTTTATTAAACTTTGTCGAAATCAAAATTTTCATAAAATTACATGGATAAAAAATTGTATGAATATAAAATGCATCTGAGGATCTAGTGGATGTAAAATTCATTTCAAATTTAAAATGATAAAGATATTATGACTGCCTATTCTTGAAGTCTTTTATTTCAGCTTAACACTCTGCAATTAGATAGGAAACATAAAAATAAATCTTCACAAGGACTATTCGCTGAACCAATGTATTAGTTTTATATTTCTACTGAAATAATTACATTTTGCTGACAAAAGATTATGACTAAAAACAAAAGAATAATAAACAAGAACTCAAAGTAAGAGTTATCACTATTTATCATTATATTTATAAAAGATATTTTTTTCCATCACTCTGTAAATTATTAACCAATATCAATTTTTGTTGATATTAATTTACCTATTCTAAATATTATATATGTGTTTACTTTAGAATAAGATTTGTATGTATATTTTGTAATTTTTTTTACATGCATGTATATTATCTAGGCATATATATATATATATATATATATATATATATATATATATATATATATATTATTAGTATGTGTATTTAATTAATTTTATAAAGAGGGTAATGCAATATTATGATTACCTAGTGATGCAGATGTCTTTTCAGGATCGGTAATAGCAATCGTTTGAGAAGATGTAAGGGCCATTTGCACATTACTAGTGGAATAAAATTGTTATTATTACTATAACATATACTTTGCATTGTTTACTTTTCATTTATGCATTTCATCAATTTAATTAAATAACGAAACATTAACAGTGAGTTTCACAAATCCCCAAAGCTATAATCTGGAGCTAAGAGAATTTCTTCAAAGATTATAAGCTTAATTCCAGGTTTCTAATGGCAACATTCTCATCTTTAAAAATATAATGAGCCAGAACTAGTAAATATTCTAGCATGCTCAGGTAACATGAGTTTACATCCATATGACGAACATAAAATATTACTGTGTGGAATTAATGTTATCAGTAATAGGCTTTAAGGTGATCATATCCCTCAGTATGCTCATCATAATATATGAGTCAGCTAATAGATTGGTTACAGTTGTGACCAAGGATAGTCTGATCATGTTAGTGTAATGAAATTTCTATTACAAATTTTTTTTAAATAATGCTACTAAATAGTTAAAAATAATATATATGTAATTTATTTTAGATACTTTTTATTTAAGTTGTACTAAAAAGCTAAAAATAATTGTTTCTTTAATTGCAATTGGGGTTAATGCTTGCGTTAATTAATTTCCAGAAGTTCCAACTTCTATTTCAAGTTAAATATAAAGACACCAATTTTGGGTAAAGTAAATAATTATTTTTAATACCCAGTATATAAAAGTGTTTATTATAGAATATTTTTTATATAAACAATTTTACAGTTTTTTATTATGTGGTTAAGACCTGTAGAGGTCTCTACCTCCGCATTGTCAACCACACATGCTTTAGGTTTATTGCCTTAGTAAATATTTATTATCTATACAGAAAATTGAATTCAAAATTATTGAATTTCTGTTATATGATACAACACTATTTCTTAACATTAAATTTTATGCTACTTGGTCTATATCTGCTATTTATTATTAATAATAGTAGTAGTATTAGTCATAGTAGTAGTAGAAATAGTGGGAGAATTGATATATATATATATATATAAGAATTATATGATATATATATATATATATAAGAATTAAATGAACAATGTAATAAAAGTTGTAATTTGATTATTAATTAATAAATTTAACGATAATTTTTTTAAAAGTTATTAATAAATTACTTATTTAAATTTAGAAAATGATACTTATCATAATATATTTTTTCACAATTATTTTTTGTGTAGACAGCCTTAAAATTAATTAATAATTATATTTGAAATTAATTTTATCTTTTACATATATTTTTATCAAATATTATTAGAGATCAATTTTCTTTTTCTTTTTTTAATAAAAATAATTTACACTTATTTATCACCTTTCTTTACTGTCAGTATTATTATTGTATTATTTCTATCATCAGATATATTTTTATAATTTAAATATTTGGTATATAGTTTAATCAACAATTTTTCTATTTTCTCACCTGCTTATTATTGATTATAATGTCATCCTTTTCATGTTGCTTCACACATTTAATTGCATTTCTCATTATTTTATTTAAAATACTTGCCAAGTCTGATGTTTTAATTGTAGCAGTTTCTCTTCTTTCTAATTCTTTATTACTATATAAGTCTTAACTTTTTCTGTAAACAATTAACTGTTAAAATTTCTATTTGCCAATTGAATTAAACTTCCAAACTTTTGATTAGTCAATTACAGAATCAACAGTACATATATATCTTTTAAAATTATGTTTGTTTTAGTTTAGGTTTTAAAATTCAAATTAATAATTTCATCAGATTATTTAACTAAACAAGTTTTTTTTTTAAAAAAATAAGTTTCTATTTATATTTGATGAAAATAATTTATAGTGGTCAATATAAACCATATGTTTGTTCTCCAATTATAAATTGCAGGCTGTATATCATTGATTTGTTTGTCAATTTATTTTTGTGCAAAAAAGTAAATATTTTCTATTAAAATATGAATTATTATTCTAAAATAATTAATATTTACAAATACTTTGTAATATATATATATATATATAAAGAATAGAAAATATACGATTTCATTTCCAAACTCAAAACAAAAAAATAGAATTGTAAAAATCATTAACAGCTACTCTCTTGCATAGAGAACAAGAAACACCCAATCAATACCTTGAACACCAAATACTTGTGTCATTCTCATAACATTAAGTTTAAACATTTATTTATTAGATGTAAAAAAATTCTGAAGGCAGCAGTTTTCACTATAAAATCATCAAAACAACTTTAAAAATAGTGATTAGGGGGTGAGTTAAAATCACATACAAAGTTAAAAATTACATTCTGTTAAACTGTTAATATTCTACCATATATATATTTCATAATATATATATATATATATATATATCATAACATCTATTTTTTTGGAAATAACTTTGTTGTCTTTTTAGTGCTAAAATATTTTTTGCCCAGTATAAAGATAGTGTTCTAAAATGTGGTCATTTATACTTCTTTTAGTTCTTAAAAGGAATAATATTTTTGTACTCTTTACTTAGAGTTTTATAAAAATGATAAGTATTTTTAATAACTGCTATAAAATTGTTTTTTTATGTGATCCTAACTCAAAAAATAAATAACTGCTTTTTCTGATTTTACCATGTTTTCATTTCACAAAATTGGCAAAATTAAATCAATACAACTTCTCTACAACTACTCTTCAAAAGAACATTTATTTCTTTGTAAAGTAATTATTAGCCTGTGTTGTAGGAATGAAGATAAAGCAGGGATTTTTAATAGGGGCAAAATTGCCCTCTTGGGGCACAAATTAAATTTTGAGAGATGAAAGAATATCAGAATTACAGTCAGGGTCTTTTTAAAACTGAAAAAATATTCAATTTTATTGACAACAACCAAACATTGAACTTCTAACTAAAAAGCATCAGGCACAAGGATCCCACTGAGTAAAGAAGTAAGTGAAAAGTATTTTCTTGTTTAAAATTTTATTGGGGCAATTATAAGAAATTTTGTCTAAAAACCCATTAAGGAAATGGAACTATTTAAAAAAAGGTTAAGAAATGCTGAGATAGAATAATAAACTTTGGATTTTAAGATCCACCAGATTTATCCATCTCTGTCCCTTTTAATTTTCAAACCACATGTTCTCTTCGGAAATATAAAACCATCCACTTATTTACTAACAGCAGAAAAAATTTCACTTACAGATCATTTATCGGATTCCAACAGTAATTTAGACTGTCTTTAAATTTACTGACCAAATTAGTTATAAATCAGTTGATAACATTTTTATTTCCAATGATAGGATTACCAATTGGTCATAATACTTCATAGCCTCATAACAAATAAATATATGTACATAAACTGTATTTATGTTAAATTTTCACAGAATGTTCTTAACGTTTTGAATGCAACTTATAAAGAGCTCATATTTTTAATTAATGTTCAAAAAACTCGAGTTCCTTATCAGCCAGTGATGAAAAAAGTTCGGTAACTTTCTGATTGGATGGTTATGAACTTGAGAATGAAAATCAGTTTAAATATCTAGGTGGTCTTATAAGTAGAAAGTACACTTTGATGTTGAGATCCAACACAGATTGTGATGTCTGCTGATGCTTTTAACAAGTTAAAAGTCGGAATATTTCATCACAGAGAAATAACTATTACATCTTATTTTATGTAATTTATTGTATGGATGTGAAACTTGGACATCCTACTATTGCAATATAAAGGCATTAGAAAAATGGCAAGTCATAAAACCAATCAAAATATTTGTCAACTTGTAGGATGTGATACTATTAAGACCATTATTGTAAAATCACAACTTCATTGGATTGGACATGTAAAACAAATGAACAATAGAAGACATTTAAAGAAGTGCTTTATGGTAATCTTGAACATGGATTGCTGTAAGAAAGATAGGCCTCATCTATGTTATAAGAATTATCTCAAAGACATTCTAAAAAAGTGCAATGTCAATTGTTTTTATTCAGAAGATATGGTAGGGAATAGAATACATTGGAATACTACAATTAGACATAGTGTGGAAGTACTTCTGAAAAAATGTTTTCTGTTGAGGAAACTAAGGACAGTAAAAAAATAGAGCAGCATATTTTCTATGTGGACATATTTGTGGTGCATAGATTGGTTTATATAGTTATCACAAAACTCATTTCTAGAGTACATTTTCACTCTCTTCTCTCTCAGTTTATACTCATTTCTAGAGTACATACTCATTTTTGAGTAGTTTATACTGCTACTCCTACTGCTAGTCATCCTATTCCTCTCACTACTACCACTACTCTATTACTACCATCACCACTACTACCACCATTTCCACTATTACCACTACTACTAACTACTACTATCACCACTACCAACACCACTACTATCATTACTACTACCACCACCACTACTCCACCACTACCACTACTATCACAATTACCACCACTACCACTACTACTAGTACTACTATTTCTACTTTGACTACTACTACTACTACTATTATGACAATTCCTACTACTACTATTGTTGTTGTTATTATTGTTGTTATTCTTATTATTACTACGTCTCAAGATATTTAAGAAAGCACTGGATTATGGGATATTCCCCCCAAAAAACATAAAACAAGTTAAAATAATTTTCAAAATATTGTGGTTTGTGATGATGGTATTTTAGCTGTATTTTTTATATTGGTCTATTTTCATCATCTAATATATATATATTGAATGTGTTTAGAAAAATTTAACTTTATTTAAATATTCCAAATACATTCAACTGTTAGTAATAGCACTTCAAACAGTTGGTTAGACCATTATTTTAAAATTCAATACTCAAAAATGTAAGGGCCAGGTTCAAATCCCATGGTAGTACTGCCACTGGTCAGGCCAGTAACACTCTGAAAAAGAGTGGAGAATAATACCTCTCGAAATATTGTGCATAAACTAACCTGTTTGAAGTGCTATTACTAATTGTTGAATATATTTGGAATATTTAAATAAAGTTAAAGTTTTCTAAAGACATTCAATACACATATTAAATGAAGAAAATAATCCAATATAAAAATACGATTTTTATTTATATGTTGCCTCTTATCATTATCTAATATTAATTGTTAAATGTCTTGAGAAAAATTCAAACTTTATTTAAACTTTTTAAATACATTTAGCTGCTAACAGTAGCATAGAGTTTAGTATATAATACGTTTGGAGTATTATTCTCTCTATTTCAGGTGTGGTAATATGACCAATGACAGTACTAGTATGCGAGTTAAACCTGGATCTTTAAGTTCTTAAATATTGAATGTAAGGTGATGCTCTATCTAACTCAGCTATTATTCTGATTGGTTAGAGTATGACCTTAAATTTAATACTCATGAATTTAAGGCCCAGGATTGATTCCTGTACTAAGTAACCTAATTAGTTATCTTGTCATTTTAAATTCAATATTCACATATCTAGGGGTCCTAGTTCCTTTCCCATCCTAGTACTATCACTGACCTGACCAGATACAGCTGAAGAAGAGAGAATAAAACCTCTTCAAACATTGTGTTATATATTACTAATCCTATGCTATTATTAACAGTTAAATGTATTCCTAAAGCTTGAATAAAGTTTGAATTGTTCTAAAAACGTTTAACAATTTTATATTAGAAGATAGAAATAGTTCATCGTATAATTAGTACTTAAATAACATCACAAACTTTCAAATAATTTGTAACTATTTAATAATTTCATTAACCACTCAACAACCACAATTAAAAGCATTAACGAATTAAAAACAATTATTTATAATATTTGTTTTTTAATCAATCAATCCACAAATATATAATTAACTTAATTACTTTCACCGATAAAATCAGAAATGAAATAAAATGTGTAAAGAACAAAACAGAAAAATATATTACTCTAAATGCTGTATTAGGGATTAAAAGAAATACAGTGTTGGAAATTGATAGGAGACGTTTGCAACAAAAAAAGCTTAAAGCAAAATGGAAAAACTTTGCCAAGTTTCATTAATCACTCTTTACTTGAGTTGGTTAAAATGACAAAATTTGAGTTCATCAGTGAAGAAGTTGGATTCAAAATCTCTTACAGAATAAAACCCTTTTTTAATCAACGTTCAAAATGTTGAAATAAATCAATTACAAATAGCATAAAGATGGAAAAAATATTTAAATATTACATTATAGGCATTTATTGTTACATTTTTATTTACCAGTGTCAAACTCCATCCACTCACAACTTTGATGCCATCCATTTCAGATAAATACACTAATGATTATTACTAATCATTTTCGAAACTAGAGATTATCTCTAGCACAGATATAAACTTTAAACTTCAGTTAAAGATTAATATATCTAATTTTTTAAATTTATGCACACAGAGTTATCCACCTTTCTCTGTCCCATATGTAATACCTTTATATATATAATAAACATCTCCACACTTCCCCATTCTTTTCAAATTCATACCATTTGTCTTTTATTATATCTTTATTTATATGAATTTGAAAAAGAATGGGGAAGTGTGGATATGTTTATTATATCTATAATTATAAGCATTTAGTAAAATATAATAACAATTGAAATATGCTTCTCTAAATATATAATTTAATCACACACCTATGTAATGATAAGTTCAGTAAAGTGTATATTGTATTTTTTCAAAATAAAATTTTAATTGTGACACTTTGATTTATAAACACCAAACTTACATCACTCTCAACTTGAATATCAATCACCGTATATATATATATATAAATGATTATTATTAATTATTTATTAAACTAAAGATTGTCTCTAACCCAAATATACACATTAAATCTCTGTAAAAGCTTAATGTATATCTGTTTTTTAACTTATGTCTCATATTCACTGAGAATTGTGGGATATTTTTGTCAGAAAAAAAACATGATAGTATTGCTGCTTTAGATTATGATTTTGTCATTATTGTAATTCATATTAGCATGGGATTTTTTTATTCCTTGTTAATTACACTATACTGCTTTTTTGAATTTTTTAATTAAAAAAAAAACTGAAAAGGTCAGTATCTTATATTCAGTAGGAAATATGAACCATCTTTACTCTATTGTTCTCAAATGAAAGATTTTTAAGGGTGTTTTTCCTTCTTAATCATGTGTCATGTGAGACTTACCATATACCATATAGTGTCATCACCTATTAGAATTGACCTGGTTTTAATATTTTTTCAAACCTTTTAATAACTAAAGCAAATATTAGATTTTAAGGCAGAATTTGATAGATTTATCACAAGTTCTCATTTCTTTATTTACATCTAAAAATAATTTAAAATAAAAAAGAATGCATTCATTTTCTAAAAGTATGTCTACACTACATTAAAAATATTTTGTGGTTATTTACAAGTCAGTTTTTAAATATTTGTGAAGTTGAAGTGTGATTTTTTTTACAATATTATTCATTCATAAAATTAAATTAAAAAGGAATCATTTCCAATTTATGGAATAATACAAAATAAATATTTTATACACAAAAGGAAAGATGTGCATTTTCAAAATCTTCCACCAGGTGTATCAATAGAAAATGTCAGAATTTAGAAAAGATTAATTATAAACATTTTGACTCTTTTTTCTATGTGCAATGTTTTATTAGATACATAGTGGGTATCAATGCTCTGCCATCTATGAATCAATATATGCATTAAATAATGACTAGCTTGGCTACTCATGATAAAAAATTAGTATACTAACATGTCTAAATCATGAATTTTGGCATAAAATATGTGTATATTTTGTATCTTAACTCACAAATAAACAACCCATTATCAATAAAAATATTAGAAAAAAATACTATGGAAATATTTGAAATGACTATGTGCAGTAGAAAAGTCAGAAGTAGCCAACAATTTTAAAGTTGCTTTCAAGATTTCATAATAGCAGGGAAAATTATAAAGACCAGCTAAAAAGATATAAAACACAGTATCACATTCAACAGCATCATTACAATTCTTCAGGAAAACATCTCAAAACTTGTGTGTGAATAGGTAAACTATACTGATTTATAACATACACATTGATTTGGAGCTGAAACTCTAGAAACCCTGGAGAGAAAAACCATTCATATTTCCATTGGCTATATTGTTATATAATTAAAACTTTTATAAATTTCTTAAAATATGATATCTTTGTTCATTTATTTTAAGAATGATACAACATTGGTTTAGATACAAAAGACCTAAAACAAATTTACCAAAATGTCTAAACATTATAATCATGAAAAGAAATGTGAACTTGGATTTGTATTGTTGAGGTGATTTGGGAAAAAAAAATGATAGAAAGATAATGATTTAGGAAGCAGAGTATATTGTGTGAAATGATCATCTGATGCATTAAAGAAAAAAAACTTTTAAAACTGTGGAAGTAATAAAGATATTATATATCACTAAGAACATTCATGTAAACAAAAAAAGAGTTAACTTTTAAGTATTTTCAAAATAAATAAATATAAATAAAAATCAAAATTATAAAAAAAGTAAGCAAGAATCTAATCAGGTGATTGAGAGCTTGTGCATTGTTTAAACATCTAACTTTTATTTCATCATATTTGAGTAAACAGATTTTAATTTTTTTATTTTACTTAAATGATATATATAGGTTTGAACTCAGACTTTCACATGACTCTCAACTATCCATGCTATCTCATACTGCTGATTGATGAGGGCTGGTTTAGCACAAAATACGTATATTGGAGATTGTTTATCTTTTTGGTATGTGCTCAAGTGTGTCAGCAGTATGAGAGAGCATGGATAATTGAGCATTGAGTGAAAGTCTGAGTTCAACCCCCTATTATTATATATTGGAGTGCAGGTATGAAAAAGCCTGTACTGTAGAAAAAAATCATATATCAAAATCTAGTGCTGTAAGGTCTGCCCATCCTTCATACCTGTATGTAAATGAGGGGTTAGAGAGACCTATGGTCAACATTGGTAGGATAAAAAGATCGGCACCAATGTTAACTTTGGGTGTACCATCATCAGATTTTCAATGAAATAAACAGCTGAAGAGTTGTGGAGCGGAGTGGAGTGAAGCCTGTCCACTAATGTATGAATATTGGCTATCTTAATACAATCTGAGCATCGATTGTATATATGTGTGTGGAGATGATAATATGGATCAACTGATGAGTGCTGGTTTAGCATGAAATAGATGTATTAGTGATTGTTTATCTTTTTGACATTTGTGTGATCAAGTGGGTCAGCAGTATGAGATAGCATGGATAGTTGAAGGTCATGTAAAAGTCTGAGTTCAAACCACCTATATATTACATATTGAAGTGCAGGTATGAAAAAGCCTGTACTGTAGAAAAAAATCATATATTAAATTATATATAATGATTCAGTTCTTAAATTTAAAAATGAGCTAAGCACACAGGGTATTTATTTGTTAAGTACATATAAATCAAATCAATAATAATAATAATAATAATCATTATCATCATCAAATGGATTACTGTTTCGATTTTATAAGAAGTTTGAACACCAGAAGGAGTGAAAGGAATTAAGATCCTTGAATCTTAGATGTAGAGTCCATCATTCTATTACTCGATACACCATGCAAGACAAATTAAATGTAGTGATGAAGATTAATTTTTAACAGGTGGGCATTTCCATTGTTTAACCTAGTGGCAATTTTTGTAAACATTCAACATTTAATTTTAGTATTTAAACCGTTATTCTATATTAGAAGTCAATAAATTAGCTCGATTTGTTAAAAATATAAGTTTACAAATGAAAAACATCTGAAGGAATCGTATTTAAACTTTGACAATAGAAAAAAAAATTATAAAGTGATACATTTAAAGAGAACAATTATTTTTCTCTTATTGATGGATTATTACAATGCTATTAAAAATGTAAATCAACATAATTTTTATTGATTGATTTTATATTTAAATTCAACAGAGATTATTAATAATTTATGATAAAGCTATGGAATTCTGTTCTAAAATTTAAAAATGCTTTTATAACAATTAAAATATTACACAAAGTCTATTGTCAGATGTTTAATTGAGAATAACAATCATTAGATTTTTTTACTGTTAAATTTGAAATCCTGAGCTTTCATTGTTAAAAATGAAACATACTTTAAAAAAAGAAATAGTGGAATCATGAAAATATTTGTTTTCTAATAATTACTATACAAATATTTAAATAAACTATGAAGAAAATCAACTTCTTAATTAGTCCTATCAACAATAGATGTATGTAAAATCATTCAAACATCACATGATCACTATTTTCTATGTGTACACAAGCTACTAAAACAGTAACAAAAGCTAAGACCTCCAGGAAAAGTGTTGGTAATCAAGGTTTGTGCATAAAATTCCTAGCCAGTGCCTACTTATTCAATATTTCCAGACTAATTTCTAGCCTGTGTCTTTCATCAGTGAGGAGCCTTGAATCTGTGAGCACTGCATCACCTTTCAGCAGTCTCCTTTTACATATTTAGTTAATTATAGAGCTGTGAGCCCAATATAAAACACAATATTGTTGTTAATTCTAGATCTTTTGCTTGTATAATCATATATATCTCCCCATTTCAGTAACTATATGTTGTGGTTTCTTTGATTTTTCAAAGACCATGGCCATTATAATCTTATGGGCAGTTTTGATATACAACCACTAAAATATTAGATGATCATCATTCATGTATACACATGCTGTTAAAACTGCAGCAAAGTTCATACAGTAATGCCACCCAGTGCAAGACTAAATAGTCAAGGTTTGTGCATAAAGTCCTATCTAGTGCCTATGCATCTATACCCCCTGACTAAGTTTCTAGACTTTGGTGGCTTTCATCAGTGAGCAACCTTGAATCCAAGAGCCCTGCACCTTGATATTTGGATCTAATTCGGCCCCCTAGCAGCCTCATTGATGAAAGCCACAGGTTAGAAACTAGGTTGGGGATAATGGATGAGTGGACATTAGATAAAGATTTTATGCATAAACCATCTAGCATCCGATGATTACTAAGGTTTGCACTAGATAGCATTAAGATCTACTGTAAGCCTCCAGCATAGTCACAAGCTAGGGATATTCAATGACTAGTTACTAAATGGAGATCAATCAGTGCTTTGTTCACAGTTTTAATACCTTTAAAAAAGTTTTGATTTGTGGAATACTGAGCTCTCCAGATTTATATTCTTACCTAATAAATTGATATTATTTGTTTAATTCTACTTTTGATTATTAAATGAATGCAAAACTAACAAAATATTACAGCAGGGAGCTGAGGCCCATGGAAAGCGGGAGGATCACTAGCACTACGTCAAAACAAACTACTTCATGTGCATTAATCAGAAAGTTAAATTATATAAATACCTAAAATAATTTGATAGACAATGCTAATTTAACAGAAATTTAGTGGAACGACTTTTAAATTTTCTAACAAAAAAAAATTAATTCCACTTTCTTCATTGAAATAATTTAGACTAAGATTAATTCTTATTTGAAAGAAAGTACATTTAATGCCAATTTGTTTAAATGCATGCAAATGTAACTTCAATTAATTTAAATATTCTTGAGTTAACTTTCACTCAGTGGTAATTATTTAAATCAAATAAATACATTATATAATTTAACAACAACGGTTTAATCAAAATCTATACAAATAAGTATACTTTCATTAAATTACAAGCCAAAATTAATTAACTAAGATGCAACGAATCTGTGAGTGCATGCATGTTAAATATTGCAAGAAAAAGATGATAAATATTTGTCATATAATTTACAAAGTAAAACTTGTTATAGTTGGCTTATCTAAGATCATGAACTCAAGAGCTAAATGTTTTTGAATAAAACCCCAATCTATCATTTCTGGTACTTGAATATCGTATGACACCCCTCACCCAACTAACTGACCATTCAATTATGCTCTTAATTATTGAATGCAATGGTAGTGATTCACTCGAGAGCTAAAGGCTCTTGGAGCAAAGCTCTACCCGCTACTGCTGCTGCTTTAACATCACGTGACCCCACGAGTAACTAACCATTCTATTATTCTTATTGTGTTCAAATTCAGTAGAAGAATGCTTGACTCATGAGCTGAAGATTTCTAAAATGATGCTCAATCTGTGACTCCTGATTGAATATTATTATGACACTAACAATTCAATTATTCTCTGCGTGTCTGAACACAGTGGATGTGTGATAGCTTCAGACCTAAACACTTCTATCACTTTTGATATTCAATATTTGAATATCCCATGACCCTAAGTAACTAACCACTTAATTATTAATTACATGAGTGAATGCAGTGAAAGAGTAATGGACTCAAGGGCCAATGGTTTCTGCAATAAGGCCTAACCTGTTTGCTGCTTGGATATCGCATGACATGCCTCCCTCCAGCAACTGACTGTTCAATTATTTCTGATGTAATTAAAGGCCATGTTAAAGTGATGAACTTAAAAATGAATGGTCAACCTGTCACTTCTACTTGAACATCATATGACCTGACAAGTAACATATGTCAATCTGTGTGGGGGTGTGATTAAATATAATGCTAGAGTGATCACTAAAAGATGATGGAAAAATTCCAACATGTAATTGCAATTAAAATGCCAATGGACAATCTATTTACAGTATCTCTTGCAGTTTTGCACTGTCAGTAGAGCATATGATTTTATGTTGAGAGGTTCCATGATTGATTCTCGTACTTATAAGCCTGGTACTTGAATTTCTTATGAGCTTCTGAGCAAACATTTCATATGCCTTTTTATTTACAGTTACATTGTATAACTTTGGAATATAAACAACCACATTAATTGTAAGCATAGGACTAATGTGAAAAGTACAATTTTGGACAGCCAAGAGGTACAGAAGTGAAAAAAGATTAAGAATCATTGACCTTCATAAAAGTTCAACGTGATTTAAATTTTACAACTACATCCAACTATTAATATCAACACATGTTAAAATAGGCAAAACTCTCTCCATACAGTAGTGTGACTCTAAGCAAGACAGAGTAATCGATGGATGTTAGAAGGCTTGTGCATAAAATCCCTATCAAGTGCCTACTCATCCAATATCCCCAAACTAGTTTCTGGCTTATGGCCTTCGTCAGTGAGGAGCCTTGGATCTGAGAGCACTGCACCAAGATCTTAGAATATAATGCAACCCTCCAGCAGTCACCTTTTAACTCTACATAACTACTAAACTATGAGAATGAAATCACACAGATATTTTCAATCTAAGCTCAGTAGCTTAAATAGTCACATGGGTCTGAACTCAGTTCAGCACCCATACATTTTGGTGTCTTTGGCTCTTTTACAACCATAACCACCACCTTCCTATAAGGCAAGATTGATATTAAACCTTAAAACCTCACATGACCACTATCTTCCATGCTTGCTCATAACTGTTGTTAAAATAGGCTGTAGGGAGAGAGTTTTGCCTATTTTAACAACAGTTATGAGAAAGCATGAAAGATAGTGATGTCTTAGGGTTTAATAACACATGGTAATATGAAACCTAACTTTTCTAATGACATTATTTCCCTCTCTTCTTTATTTGAAACATTGAGTTTTGTACTAAATTGTGAATTATTTGAAACAGTCTAGTGTATTTAGCAAGAGACTAAATGAAATCGTTTTCTAAAGATATTTAATGAATTTATTATCAGATACATGGTAATGTGACATATTGTGATGGTGTTGCTTTGCTTCCTCTTTAAATCACACTCTTGTGGCTACCTTTAATACTATTTTGTCATTATTATATTAATTTCATGATAAAAATTAGGAATATTGATTTTAATTATATTTATATGTTGGACTATTTTTATCATCTAATATTAAATATTGAATGTCTTTACAAAAATTTAACTTTATTTGAAATTTCAATTACATTCAACTGTTAGTAATAGCAAAGATGTTAGTATTTACATATTCGGAGTGGTATTATTCTTCTATCTTCTTAAGGTGTTGTGTGACCAGTGACAATATTGGCATGGGAATAAAAGATTGACCTTTGTTTTCTTGGATAATGAATTTTAAGGTAACATTCTAAACAGCTCAGCCATCATATTGCCTTAATAGTCAATATTCAATAATCTAGGAGTTCAGATTTGATTCCCATAATAATGCTGCATCTGGTCAGGCCAGCAACATCTGAAGATGAGAGGAGAAATATACCACTTGAAATGTTGTGTATATACTAACCTATGTACAATTACCAAGAGTTAAATGTAATTGAAAATTTAATTAAAATTAAATTATTTTAAAGACATTAATAAATTGTTTTTCTCTTCACTAGTAAAAATTGTAATTATAAATATGCGACTTTTTTTGCATGCGTTAGTGACGCTATAATTATATTTAAAATAATGTGTAATAGGTCTGCTTAGCGCTTTTGAGATTTAATATTCAAATCTCATATTCATAACTTTGTGAATGAATACTGTTGTGATTTATTGTACAAATATGCAAATGAGTTTGAATATTTAACTAGTCCATTGTTTAGAGAGAGCAAAGCATGTTTCTCTTCTATTAATGGCACTGGGATCATTTGCAATGTAAAAAGCTTCTTTAAATTTTCTTTTGGCATCACTCTTCTCTGTACAAATTATTTGGGCAGAACTAAGTTCAAATACATGGCCTGTAGCTGCTTGGTGGCCCCAGAATATTGATGTTCCTTCATTTTTATTTTTAAACCTATTGTATGCATACCCGTGTTGGTAAATTCTTACTACAGTGAGACTCAGGCTAACCTTAATATAAGAATTTACCAACACTGGTATATATTCAACAGGGTTAAAAATAAAAATGAAGGAACATCAGTTTTCTGGGACCACCAAAAAACTGCAGGCCATGTATTTGAACCTAGTTCTTCCCAAATAATTGGACAGAGAAGAGTGATGCCAAAATAAAAGTTACGCTTTTTACATTGCAAATGATCCCAGTGCCATTAATAAAAGAGAGGCATGCTTTGCTCTCTCTAAACAATGCATTAATTAAATATTCAAACACATTTGCATATGTGTACAATAAATCACAACAGTATTCATTCACAAAGCAATGGATATAAGATTCAAACATTAAATCTTGAAAGCGCTAAGCAGACTTATTACACATATTTTAAATATAATTATAGCTTCACTAACGCAAGTGAAAAAAATCGCATATTTATTTAAAGACATTAAATATTTAATATTAGATTATGGAAATAGTCTAATATATAAACACGGTTAAAATGATATCACCACAAATCTTCAGGCAAACACTAAATATTGATTTATTTCTTCAGAAAAATGTGTGAAAATGTACTAGATCCTAGAGAAACACTACAGACGTCTAACAAAAGCCTAAAGTTGGCGGATTGATAGATTATTTGATCTTGGGTATGTAAGCAAACTTGTAAACTCCTTTTTAATTATTTTAGCAATGAGTAACAAAGTTGTGTCTATTTTCATAATTTATTTAAATATTTATGAGTTAAAATATTGATATACTAATTATTTTAAAATGACAAAAAGAAAACTATAAGCATCATTCACTGTTAAACCCCATAGCACAGAACTGTTGTGATATTTGAATAATTCATGCTGTATGTTTATAATTAGAACTCAATGAGTTGAGTGTGAAGATATTTATGATTCACACTTTCAGATCTAAGTTCTTTGGACCGGCTTGGATATATAGAAAGACAAGTAAAGAACAGAGTGGAAACACTCTTTTCTTGTTAAATTCTCTGTCTCAGTATTTGTGATCTGATTGGCTAAGCACTTGAGAGGCTTGCACTCTCAGTTTAATTTCAATACTGTCTGCACTTTGTAAAATAATTATTATTAATGCAATTGTAAATTTTAGAACAGATTTTTATAGCTTTATGATGTCTTTATAATTATTCTCACATTTAAAAATGAATAATGAGCAAACATTTTACTAATTTGTTTTTTTGAATAGCATTATGATAATTAGCCAATAAGCAAAATGTACTTTTTCTCATTTTATGTTTCATTATATTTTTTCCTCTATATTTTCAAAGTTCAAACACAACTTTTTAGGATGGTTTCTGTTTGTAAACATATATTTTTAATAAATCAAGTACAATTTGTTGATTCATAATACTAAGTAAAATTTTTTCAATTAAATATTGAACTATTAACTTAAATTGCCACTAGGGAGTGATGGGAAATATTGAAATGCAGAAGGGTTAACAATTCATTTGGATAAGAAAATAGTCCAATATATAAGATCAAGTAAAATGCCACCAATCTTAAATTTTGAGACAATAGAATAGACTATATATACTTATAACCAAAAACTGCCTAACACTTTACTAGTAATAAATAAAATGCAAAACTATAAAACAATACAATACTAGATAACATCCAAAATTTTTATCAAAATTCTTACACAACTATGGTTTCATCTACTACAAACAGACCTCAAGTGAAAATCAAACTAAAGGAACAAACATATATATACAAACAAACAAACCTTCCCATAATGCATTTTGAACACCACCTTCCCTTAATATCAATCTCATGAAGACATCTTTTGATAATAAAGGAAGGTGGTGTTTGAAATGAATTTTGGGAAGGTTTGTTTGTTTGTATATATATGTTTGTTCCTTTAGTTTGATTTTCACTTGAGAAGGTCTATTTGTAGTAAATGAAATCATGGTCGTGTAAGGATTTTGGTAAAAATTTTGGATTTTATCTAGTATTGTTTGTTTATAATTTTGAATTTTATATATATTTGCAAATGTCACTAATTTATCATTTCCCTTATTTGCTGTAATATTTTTAAGAATAATATTAGCTTTGAGGAAGACTACAGGACAGTTGAAATATCAAATTGTATATATATATATATTTGCTATGAAGTGTTTGGCATAACATGTATTTATTTATTTTTTTATTTTTAATCTGATAAAGTTGAATTTAGATTGTGTTATTAAGCTCTTTGTATAAATAAAATTTAGGATTTTAATTCTAATTACCGAATCTAATTTAAAAAAAAATCTTTCTATCATTAAAAACTATTTTCATTATCAAATGCTTTTAACTGATAATATTTGTCAGCAATAAATAATAAAAAATGATAATAAGCATTAATATAATGACCAAAGATGTTAATTTTGATATTAAGTATGAGGGTTTAATATATTTGTAATCTCTCATATTTGATACTAAAAACAACACTTTGGTCATTTGATTATTGGTAAATATATTTGTGTTATACATTTACTAACTGAAACACAGGCTTATTATATACCTGTGTCTGTATATGTAACATATATGGTATATGAGCACAGACTTTCACATGACCCACCACTCTCCACTCTATATAATAACACTGATACACTCAAGCACATATATACTGAAAAGATAAATAATCACCAATAACCGTATTTCATGCTAAACCAGCAATCATCAGTTGGTCCAGATTATCATCTCCCACACATATATACTATAAATGCTCAGATATATATATATATATTAAGATAGACAAGCTTCATACTTTAATGGACAGGCTCCAATCTACTACACACTCCAATTCTTCAACTGTCCATCCAATTGAAAATCTGATGATGGAATGCTTGAAGGCCACCCTGAGGCTGAGATTCTTGTCACACTCATGTTGACCTAAGGTCAATCTGAACCCCACATGTACAGGACATAATCCATTTAATACATATGGGGTTCAGATTGACCTTAGATCAACATGGGTGTGACAATAATCTAGCCCTCAAGGTGGCCTTCGAGCATTCCATCATCAGATTTTCAATTGGATGGATGGTTGAAGAGTTGGAGTGTGTAGTAGATTGGAGCCTGTCCATTAAAGTATGAAGTTTGTCTATCTTAATATATATCTGAGCACTTATAGTATATATGTGTGGGAGATGATAATCTGGACGAACTGATGATTGCTAGTTTAGCATGAAATACGTATATTGGTGATTATTTATCTTTTCAGTATATATGTGCTTGAGTGTATCAGTGTTATTAGATATAGTGGAGAGTGGTGGTGCATCTGAAAGTTTGTGCTCATATACCCTATACATACATTTATGTTTTAGTACAGTAATAGAATAATATAAATTAAAGCTTAAGGTCCTGGGATAAAATCCAGTTTTGATGCTCAAACTGATTAGAAACTCCCAAGTAATAAATGTATTTAATTATTAGATATATATAATTGTAATAAACATAGATAAAAAATTTAACTTGCATCATTTACAGTTTTTCTATCAACACAAAATGCATTTGAGTAGTTGTTAATTTATTTTAAGAATAATATGACAATAAATTGTTAATACAACTTATATTTTGTTTTTATTCGTCAGTTAATTAGTTTACAAAAGTTATTATTAATTCAAAATTAATTACAATTATAATAGCTTTTCACATCACTTTAAAAGATAAAAAAATCTAGTTATGATTATCTTTCAAAATCTAATCAAAACAGCTTTCTCTATATATCACCTTGCCGTAAACTTTTCTGTTCAATTTATATTGAAAATTAAAATGTAATTAATACATATAAATTATTTTAAAAGAATACATATACATTTATAATACATGTACATATAAGTCGTTTTGTTTATAAGATCATTATTTTTAATCAGTGAATGTAATTGTTATTTTTTTAAACTTCCAATAGTATTTAATTGCTTTCATTTGTGAAATAAAAGATTGAAAATAAACTTAATTCAAATTTTCAATTGATTTTCAAACAAGTTTAAAAAGCCATTATAAAATGCACTGACATTAGTAAAGTAATGAACAAAGATAATCTTATCTACTTAAAAAAATATTGATTTATTTAATTAATTTCAATATATATCTTAAAGTAAAAGACAATATTACATCCTATGAGTTTAAAATTGAAAGCATATATTTTGTTATTGTGCTCTTTCTTACTTGTCTTCAAATTCTCTTAAAGTGCACTCCTATTTTTCTGCAAGATTATTCCTATATGATTTAACCCTTATGAAATCGAATATTTTCTATTGTTACACCTGGTGGAAGTTTTTGAAAGTGTTCAACCTTTTATCAGTATATAAAAAGATTTTATACTAAAACTCACTAAATTGGACTTGATTTTCTTTTAATTTAATTTTAGATATAAAATATATTTTAAAATATATCTGATTTTACAAATATGAAAAAATTGAGTTGTAAATATGAGCAAAAGATTAATTACATTACATAATGATCATTCTTTTATGTGAAAGTAAATTCAGAAAATAAAAAAAAATATATTTTTTTTAATAGGAGCAAAATTCTGCTTTAACATACAATGCAGTGAAAATTTTCATTTGCAGCTTTAAGCCACTCTAAAACTTCTAATTTTTATGCTATCATAGTGGATTTATGGTCATTTTAAAGAGTAAGATGTACCGTATGATGCTACCATCTCTCAAATTATTTTGCAAGTAAAAAATCAATAATATTTAAATTTAAATCTATAACAATGAGAGAAGGTGGGCTTTTCAAGATGCTGATTGGTTGTTTTTCATTTTCAACAAAAGGGAGTACTTATCAACAATTTTGACAGGTCTACGTTTTTTGTTTTGATTTTCAAAATAAAAATGAATGTTTTAGAGTAAGTATAGTTAAGAGTTTAGTAAAAAAATATTTAATTTTATATGAAAGTAAATTTAAAAACTCGCTATACATATTGCCACACACAGCAAGGTAGAGTAATCAATGTCTTCCAGAAGGCTTGTGATGTTTATTGGCTTAAAACCAATCCTTCCTAATAAGGTAGTGGTGGCTATGGTTATTAAAGAACCAAAGACACCAAAATGTATGGGTACTGAACTGAGTTCAGACCTATATGACTATATAAGCTAATGGGTTTGGATTGAAAACATTAAGGTATTTTCAATTTAAGACTCATAGTTTTCTAGTTAAGTGGAGATAAAGGGTGGCTGCTGGAGGGTTGCATTAGATCCTAAAATCTAGGTGCAGTGCTCTCAGATCTAAGGCTCCTCACTGACGAAGGCCACAAGCCAGAAACTAGTCTGGGGATATTGGATGAGTAGGCACTAGATGAGGATTTTATGCACAAGCCTTCTGGGATCCATTGATTACTCTAGCTTGCTGTGTGTGGCAATATGTATATTGAGTTTTGCCTGTTTTAATATGCATATAACCACAGAAATGACTGTACCTAATAAAAATATGCAAATTCTTGATAGACCTTCATTTTATTTTACAAAACCTCAATAAACCACTTATTAGAATCCAAAATAAAAGATACAGAGAAATTTAACAAAAAGGATCAAACATCTTTCATCTGATTAATATTTTAATCTTCAGAGAAGTTTATCGGAACACTTCAATTTTTATAGATTGTTATGATTACATCTCAGAAGAAATTTATATATGAACAAATATTATATTCATTGAGAATACAAAAATTTTTCTTAGCCAGATACTCCTTTATTGGTTATTAATGACTATCTCATATTTGAAGGTTCTTCAATTTTTCTTTTCATGCCGATTTTATTTTACTTCATTTTTGCTCCAAGACTTTATATCTTTTTGAACTACAATTTTTATAAAAAGTCTAAATCATTTAGAAAAAATCTCAATAATACCTTTAAGTTTAATTAAACAAACAGGAAATAACAATTAACAAAATTTGCTATAAATCAAATAAATAACATATAGTCAGATGCACAAAAAATGAAGTTCATATTCAAATGCCACAAATTTCTACTCTTATTGCACCATTTCAATTAAATCTTTACAAAAACACACTTCCTTTTAGCAGATAACTTCACCTATGGACTTTATATATTTTATTTTGAGTAAGCAGTAGTGAGAATAGATATGCATATCCTCCGCGCTTAAATATTTTATTTTTACAATTAAACCATTTTTTTTATATATAATGTATGGATAAGCTTAACATTATTTATTACAAATGTAAGATTCAAGTGATAGGAATTTTAAAGATTAATATTTAGTGTTTTAAATGTATGAAAATAAATAACTAAATGGAATTTAATATATAACAATGGTGCACAGTATCATTGGATGTAATTTACCCATTCAAAATATTAGTAGAATAAAATATTAAATATTTGAATTTTATATTATTAAAAGAAGGATATGTTTAGTGTTAGTTATCATTCAAAGAAAGAAAAAAAAATTTAATATATTTATTTATTGTTATTAAAATTTTAAACATTTTTCTTTTTACTGTTTTGACAAAGCTAATTTAACTGGTAGAAAATGCTTCTACTTGCCATAATGAACTTTGTAAAAGATTGTCTTTTTAAAAATAAATTGTTTTCAAAGTCATTCTTTTATTAGTGACATAGTATTTGGTTTAAAAATATATCTTTTACAAAAATGTTGCAACAAAATCTTTAGTTTGTAAAAACATTTCTGAAAATTACAATTTTTTTAGAAATCTAAATTATTTTATTGTTTCTCCTCAGGCTAAAACACTTGGTAAATCTGAAAATATCATTTCTATTAACTTCTATATGATCTTTCTCATGGCATTATCAAGCAAAAAGGGTAATGTGAATCATACATAAGGTTCACATAATGCATACACCTTCAGATTTTTACCCCAACTGTCTATCTAATAGGGATTGGTTATAATCACAACATGCTTAGTAAAACATTGGGGAAATTTTACACCAATGTAAATAAAGTTGAAAATCTTAATAATATGTCTAAAGCATGGATAAGCCTTCATTACATTCCTCATATTGCAAATAACCTTAGGAACATTTGTACTAACATGTATGAGCTAAGTTTTAGATCACTGCCTTCTCTTAATAATTTGTAGAACTATACTAAAGATAAGATACCAGAGGAGTAGGCTTTTCAGATGATCTATAAAATTTCATATACTAACATTTCCTGCAGCTCAGTGTATTATGGTGAATCTCATGCAAATAAATCCACAATAATTTCCCAACATGCTTATTTGTACATCAGAATTAAAGAAAAGACTGAATACATATCGATATTGTTGATCATAAATGAGCCATGGATCACACTTTTTCCACCCAATGTTAAAACAATTTGCTCTGCAAGGAATAATAGAAAAAGAAAATACAAAGAGTTGTGATCAATTGCAAATGATCCACATTCCATCAACAAAAAGGATTCATGAGTTCCATTGTCCAAAAAATTAAATATCTAATTGCTTTATTTGCATATTTTACCTCATTTACAAACTCATCATATCAATTATATAAGCATACTTTTACTGCATAACTTTTTCAGCACTATAATTCTGGCAGTGAATTGCAGAAAGATGGCTCAAAGCTTAAATTCAACCCAATTATAGAAAATAAACCAAGGATTCTACCATATACACACACTATAGCTAAACATTTAGAAACTTTCTGAGTTTGAAGTAGGATTTCATTCTCCAACATCTAACAACAGATTAATCAACAATACAAAAGATAACATTTTACCTGAACTAATCCCTCATATTGTCCATAAGATCTTGCCCCAAACAAGAGTGCCAAGCAATGTACTATGGCAAAACTAAAGCAAATATTGCCACCAGGATATCACAACATCAATACACATACAACAGAATGCAAACTAAGGCCAAAGGCAGCTCAATATTTGTAGAGCATGAAAGAGTTGCTGGTCACATTTTCCACTGAGCTTCAGCTGAGATAATATGCACAGAGCATAATGACTTGAAATGCAAAGTTAATGAAGCTTGTTTTAGCACAGATGATCCCAAAGCAATCAACAGAAAAGATGCCTGCTTTATCTCTAAAAAATGGGCCACTTAAGTGTCTTTGAATAAATTTGCATATGTTACTGTGATATTCACTAACTACTAGTGCAAAGAGCTATGAATATGGGAACATAGAATTCCCGAAAGCATTTAGCTTATCAATTGTTATGTATAACTTCACTAATTGTGTATGAAATGCAAGCTTAGAATTAATTAGTTTAGGTTTATTATACCTTTTAATCAGAACCCAAAGCCTATGAGTGCTTAAGATTTACAATTAATAGATTGAAATTGTAACTGCAGGAAAAAAAGAACTTACACACCTTAATAAAAGTTGTAGATAGGGTTAAAACAATCTAATGAAAATATAGTTATTGGAGCACCATCGTAATGCCTAAAATTGCAAAATCTGAGTTAGATTACTTGTAGTGAGATTTGACCCATTTTAATACACTTTTTACAATGGTTTATTTAATTTATGTCAGTTTTGACAACTGTCTTAAGATATTTCAAATGTGTGAAGAAGACCGTTTGTCTGTCAAAACTGACTAAATTAAATAAAGCATTATGCAAAGTATATTATGAGATGTTGCGAGTGTTTTATTTTTTGAGGAATGAACATATTTCAATATTTTATTTTACAAGACTTCTTCTCCACCAATTTAAGGCATCTGTTTTAAAGTATGAAGTTTAGACACATTCTTTGAAATAAATATGATAATGACTTGCATAGTTTTGTGCAGCTGAGTTCATGGACCAATTTCAATTTTGGATATTCCAATGTTAAGCATTGGTGGTCGAGAGGTCAGTGATGGCTGCTTTACAAGCAGTTGTCCTGGGTTAGCAAACCTTAGTGGGTTCGCTTCCTGGCTGATGCTATGACACACGAGAAAAAAAACTTCTTATGAAACTTGTAAGTAATAAAATCATTAGATTATTCATTTAATTTGAAGATGTTTAAAACGAATGAAATTTAAGAAGTAGCAGGCATTGACTTTCATGAATTGTTACCATTTCTTAATTTTCAAAATATAATCCACGACGATAATTTGAAGGGGGGGAAATATGTTCATATCACACTTAATTCATTAATTCGAAAAATTGATTTACGGTGTTATTGCATCAATTGGAGTAGCAGTTACTTTAGAGATAAGCTCTTTATTTATCAGAACCCTACTTTTGGTTTGGGCAATTTTAAATAAGATGTTCCGGAACTATGAAAAATATCAACATATAGGGAAAATATAATAGTGCGAACACTTACAGACATCATTGTGTATTGTTATCGCTTTTAATTAAACTTAAAAATTAATACATTGCACAGGCTTAAACGTGCATTTATATATGTAATATATGCGGGATTCGAACTCAGACTTTCACACGACCCACTACTCTCACTGCCATCTCATATTGCTGACCCACCTGATCACACACATGTTGAAAAGATAAATAATCACCAATATACGTATTTCATGCTAAACCAGCAATCATCAGTTGGTCTAGATTACTAACCTCACACACATATATAATCAGTGCTCAGCTTTGTATTAAGAGAGCCAATCTTCATACTTTAATGGATAGGCTTCAAACTATTGCAACTCACAACTCTTCAGCCTTCCATTTCATTGAAAATATGATGGAGCAACGTTCAAAGCCCTTGTTAGTGCCAAGGTTGTCATCCTACCCATGTTGACCTATTAGTCATTCTTAAAAATTAAATGTAACACATTTTTTTCCTCTCATAAATACTCAATGACTAAATTTTTCAAAGCTGAGCGCACACACTTAGCTATTTATAAAGTAAAGTTTCTGGACAGCGATCCCTAATCCCAATTAACTAATCAAACTAATATGTTTTCTTAGTTTACTTATAGATATACAAAATTGCAATATTCATTCATCAAACTCAAAAGCTTCTGCTAATCGTCCTCGGTTTATGAATACAACATATATTTCACTTTCGTTATTAATTACTAGAAGCTATAAAAAATAGAAATAACATTTTGCAGTGCTTATGAAATCAATTCAAAACATAAATAGTTTTCAAGGAAATTGTAACAGCTTAAAGGAGTTTACAAAATAATTATATGAATTTCTGATGAAAATTAACGGATAGTTCATCTTAAGTGTTTAACTTGTGAAGATAGATTTTTAATATTTGTTTATTAAATAGCTATTTACAAATATTGTTTCCCCACATAAAAAAAAAAAAAACATCATTCTTTTTTTAATTATTTAAAAAAACTAATTTAACTTAAAAACTAAAATCAATAATGACTTTATAATTTACAAGTTCCTTTTATTAATACATTGTACAGGCTTACACCTGCATTTATATATGTAATATATGCGGAATTTGAGCTGACTTTCATACGACCCACAACTCTCAGTGCCATCGTATATTGCTGACCCACCTAATCACACACATGGTGAAAAGATAAATAATCACCAATACACGTATTTCGTGCTGAACCAGCACTCATCAGTTAGTCCAGACTACCATCTCCACACATATATACAACCAGTACTCAGCTTTATATTAAGATAGCCAGTCTTCATACTTTAATAGACAGGCTTCAAACTATTCCAACTCACAACTCTTCAGCCTTCCATTTCAATGAAAGTCTGATGATGGAATGTTTTAAGCCCACGTTAGTGCCAAGGTTGTCATCCTACCTATGTTGACGTTTGGTAATTCTGATCCCTCGTGTACAGGAGAATAATCCATTTATACCTACATATGTGAGTGATGGGCAAACCTTTTACACACTATTTATATAAATTAATACATTGTACAGGCTGAAGAGTTGTGGGTGGAGTAGTTTAAAGCCTGTCCATTAAAGTATGAAGATTGGCTATCTTAATATAAAGCTGAGTACTGATTGTGTATATGTATGGATATGGTAATCTGAACCAACTGATGAGTGATGGTTTAGCACAAAATATGGATATTGGTGATTATTTATCATTTCAACATGTGTGAGATCAGGTGGGTCAGCAATATAAGATGGCATTGTGAGTTGTAGGTCCTGTGAAAGTTCCTTTTATGAAAATAGTCTTTACTTAATATGTAGTATATGCACAAGTTCGTACACATACAAACCTATATGAGAGTATTATAAATATTAACTAATGCATTTTACTATGTAGTGCTACTATAAAAAATAGGACTTTTCCAGAACTAATTTAAATTTTACGAATATGAGCATAAAACTGGAAATTATTGTATACAGACACGAAAAAAATATTTCCGATTTATATATGTAAGCATTATAATATACTTCTCACAATTACTGCAATAATTCACTTCTATATTCTTTTACAAAGTTCTGTTAATAATGATATTATGTTAAATTACGAGGTCATGTAATTTCTACTTATACTACCTGCTCTAAGTAGCACCTGCCTTTTAACACTGTAATAGGTTTTATCTCATTAATTACATGATAAACTGTCATTAGATTTTTAATCCTTACATTTACAATGGAATCATATTTGCTATATTTTGTTTATTGTATATAAGATTTGATGTTTTGTTGATAAATTCTGATTGTAGAAGAATATATGCTGTTTACGAAACTACAAGTGAACAGTATTTTTAACATGCACACACGCATATATATATATATTGTGCCCTTTTGTATGGGTCTCCATAAATTGTTGTATCAATCTATCTAAAAAAATTTAAATTTAAGATATATTTAGTTATATGATTTTAATTTTGTTTATAACAATCTTTTAAAAAGTGTAATTAAAGTAATTCATGAGTATTTGATATGTAAAAATTGTGCTGATGTTTGAGAGAGACGTTTCAATGGGAATGATAGTATATGGTTGGGAAAACTGGCCATAAGCAATACTGCATTAATAAATTTAATAAATAAATGTTTAAAGTTAAAGTTTTTAAAAGACAAGTTAAAATTAAATGCATATATTTATTGTTGATAAAAATTAATATTTAATAAATGAATATAAATATTTTAATTATTAGTAATACATAATAGAAGAATTAATATTTGATTTTAATAATATCGAATTATTATTTTAAAGTTGTTATAAGATATTATTTATTTTAAAAAATATTTATTTTTAAAAAATGTATTGTTAGTTTATTTTTAGATTATTACAAGCGTTTGTAGCTTTGTTAAAAAAAACAGATGTTAATTAAAATACGTACACACATGCTTGGGAGTATTTTAGTAAAGTTGCAAAGCTATTCTAAAAATTCTATTATAAAATTTATAAATATTATTTTGGCTATCATGAAATAAAAATAAAGATAATTAATGTGAAATATTAAATCTGATTTTTAAAATACTGCTTAAAAACATAACGAATAAAAATAGACTTAATTTATTTATAAAAATAATCTTATAAAAGTTAAACATGAAATTAAGTAAGAAAGTATATTTTAAAAAAATGTTTAATGGATTTAAATAACGATAAAGATTGATTTAAGAATTTAATAATGTGATAAATAATAAATATTAAAAGTCATTATTTATTTTTAATTCTGTCTTGTTGGTGAAATATGTAAATAAGCTAGCAAGTCAATTGTTTAATTCACCAATCAAGTGGGAGTTTTCTTCCGGTATAAAACCAAGGTTCAATTGTTAGGAGGGGACTTGTGATTGAAATTCTTGAAGTAAAGAGTGCTATTAAAATAGCTAAGTGATTATAGACGCTCTTAAAATCGTCTTAAAATTATAAGAGAGTAGTTTTAAAAAATAATTTATAAAAGTTACCGATGAATATGCAGTGTTAATTTATTGTAGTTCCCTATTAATCGTTTCCTATTAATGCTCAATTTACTATCAAATAATCATGAGGACATCGTATAAGGATAAAATGTATTGGAGACTTTATGCTGAAAATTTGACAAACGCTGGATTGACTAGCAGAGTTATTAGATGCTTAAAAATAATACGTTGGACCTGGTATAAATTTAAAAGCTGATCATAATTAATTTTTATAAAACAAATATTTAAAAAAATGAGAAAATACTTCTTTATGAAGCAGGTATTTGTAAATTCTAAATTTAAATATATCTTAGTAAAGATAATATATAACAGTAATTGTATAAATATTTGCCTTGTTAAGTCTTTATGATATAAAAGACTAAATTCTGACAATTTTTAAAAGGCAAATAAATTGAAGATTTAATAAGTAAAGAAACACTTATAAGTAAAAATTATTGTATTAAAAGTCTGAATGCTGGTCGTACAAAAGACTTTTAAAATAAACTTACCTAAATATCTGTTACAGAATGCGCAAATCAACTCTACATGGATATCCAAATCAATTAAAAATAATTAAATCAGAACTTTGTAAATTATAGACTAATTCTAAAAATAATAACTTTTAAATAATTTTCTTTAAAAGAAGTGAACCTGGATCCTATAAACTATTTTAATTTTATTTTGTTTATGGTAGAACTGACTCTGACTTTTATGTTATTTTATTTTTTAAAAAAAAGAACGTTTTCATTTTTTTCATAAAAACTTTTAAAGAACACGTGATGTACCAGAAAAGGAAGTAATGTTTAGTGAAAATTTGTGCCTAGGAAAAAGAACAATGACAACTGGATGAAGCCACTGTTGGATGTTATGTAATATTTTTATTTATTAACTAACATAAATATTTCAGTAATTATTAATTTATTAAAGATAGGAAAGGTACATTTACATATTTTTAAAAAATAATAACTAAATACTAATATAACTTTTTATTGCATAAAGTTTATTTTATAATTATACAACCCGTAATATTTTAAAGAATAATTGTTGAGTTAAATGTGAAATTATTTTGTAAAACTGGAATCCTGGAGGACACGGACGGACTGTACATTGAAGTATTATTTATGGTAAAATTGTGTAATAATAATAATGATTTGATGTATTTACTATGTTTTCTATAGATCAACCAAATGTTATATGATTATTGAATGAATGTATTAATATTTAAATAATATACACGCACAAGACTAATAATAGCAGTTTTATTTTAATATGCATTTTTTTTTTTAAATTGATGACGTAAATTTAGTACAACGTAATATGATACCCTAGAAATAATTATATGATTCTTTCGTGAATGAATTTCAATGTTTCTGTTCCAATATTAGAAATTAGATTTATTATACTAGTGTAAGTTAGTTATTTATTTTTCTTTTAAAGTTAGTAAGAAGTATATAAGGTCTATATTTTATTTTATTTTTTATTAGATGAGTTACGTTAATTTTACATAGAAATTTATATTTTTGATTGAAGGCTTATTGTAAATAGATGATGAGGTATAGGAGAGTTTGGATCGTTATTATTTTTTTGTTTTAAAATTGATCATCTGTTTTACTGAAATTAAATAGGGTTAAAATGACTTTTGTAGGTAATAGTTTTATAAAGGAATAGGAATAATAAGTAAAGAAAAGTAATGATTTAAAATGGCAAAGAATCATAGAATTTTGTTTAACATTATACTTTATAAAAGTTGAAATTATTAAATAATTTTAAAATATTATTTTTTAGAAAAGTACATATACGTATTGCATATTTTGATAAGACGTGTAGTATGACATTATATCGGAATGAAATAATGGTGATAATCGATAATTGTTATTATACTACAGAGTTATATCAGTTTATACATTAATTAATATTTGAGTCATACTGATAATAGATGTAATACAGCCTTATACATTATAATATAAATAATAGTAGGACTTAAGTGAAATAGCATTTAAAGTATTAAAGTTGGTTTATTTACATACATGCTACATGAATGATATATTACATAAAATCTTTCTTATATTAATTGATAACAAGTAATATTTATGTAAATTAAAGTCATAAACTTAATTGAATTTTATTAATAAAACATTCTCTGAAATATATAAATTATCTACTTATAGTTATGGAAATAATAACAGTGTAAAAATCTTGTATTATTATTTTTCTTATTTTTTTTTTTATTTTCTTTAGTTCCATTTAAATGTAAATAGTGTAAATAAATTATTTGTTAAAGTTGATGTAAATAAATTTGTTAAGTTGTTTTTTAAAAGATGTGTTGAATTCATTATTTTACACCACAGCATTTGACAACAGATAATTTGAATAAACATAATATTTGCACAATATGAATTTATTATTTTATTATTTGAGTAAGAAAACATAATATTTTCTTAATATAATTTATAGAAAATTAATTGACATTAACATATGATATTACAATGGTCATAGAATAATTATAATGCACAATATAAAAGTATAAGATTATTTATTGCCACAAATTATTAAATTATAAGATTTTGGTCTATTTTAAAATTAAGATACTAAATGGAAATGAAAGATATGTATATGATTTACTTATGTTCTTAATGATTAAAAGTATAACCCAATAGATAAGATTAAGATACCCTAAAGATTATTATTGTTAGTGATTATTATTAGAATAAGTTAGGTGTATTTAGGTTTGATATTAAATCCCTTATCATTCCTATCTACATGAATTATTATTACTTTAAGATAATTAGAAGAACCTGAGATCATTTAATTATAATTCCTTAATAAAAGATAGAGATTTATTTATCTATTATTATAAAAGATAATTCATTTATAAAAGTCATAAGAGTGCTGTAGAGTTAGTAATAAGATAATAAAGAAGTATTAGTATTCTTATGCCATTGAGACAGTGTCTTGGAGAGACATTGACTCAATGTAAATCTGATTACCAATTGTAACTTCACTTCACAGTCTCATGATTTTAATTAAATACTTATTTAATTAGTACATTATATTGAACTATATTAATCTGATAAGTTATAATATTATAAAAATATATTAAAGATAGTTGTCCATATTTTAGCTGAGTATAATAATTTGATTGAGCTAGTCATATTTTAAATTATATCATATATCGAGAAGTGAGGGTACAATATATATATACAAACCATTATACAATTACAAACAAACAGAGGGCGTTACTGGATGTTTGTAATTGTATAATGGTTTGTATATTTTCTATAATTATTTCAGTTAGTGTTAACAGTAACTTTCTTTATATATATAGAGAGAGACGAAAATAAATACAAATAAAATTACTTGTATGTAAAACTGCTATCTTTTATATTTCAACCAGCAGACTGGTTTTCATCAGAGAGAAAGACATACAAACAAGTAATTTTAACAAGTAATTTAACCAACCAAGCAAATTTATTTTTCTGTACATGTATATATAAAACTGCATTATTTTTAAATCAAACTACACAAAGGCTTTTAAACTTAATTTTAAAATGTGGACACACACACACACACACATAAATGGAGATTATTTAAATCATTTAGATTTTCAGATGATATAGTTGTTTTTGCAAATAATGCTTCAGAGCCACAGGAAATGTTGCAGGAGTTATCAGATGAAAGTAGGACTAAAGATAAATGTTAAAAAGACTAAAGTAATAATTAATAGATTTGTTCAAAATATGAAAATAAAGATTGATTATGATGAATTAGAAGAAGTTAACAATTACAAATATGTTAGTCAGATTATTAATACAGATGGAAACATAATGGATGAAATTAATCACAGAATTAAACTTGTTTGGAGTGCTTTTGGTTGAAATAATTTGATACTAAAAGGAAATATGCCTATGTGTTTGAAAAGGAAGGTTTTTAACAAATGTGTTTTACCAGTTTTTACTTATGGATCTGAGACTTGGACACTTAATAGAAGAGCAATACAGAGACTCCAGACCACTCAAAGAAGTAAGGAGAGATGCATGTTGGGAGTAACAAGAAGAGATTGAAAATGCAATGTATGGATAAGAGAACAAACAGGTGTTACTGACCTCATTGAAAAAATTAAAAAATTAAAGTGGAGTTGGGCTGGACCTATTTCTAGAAGAGATGATAATAGATGGACAATTGAAATCTTAAACCGGATTCCAAGGGATTGTAAAAGACCCATAAAGAGACCACCTGTGAGGTGGATGGATGAAATAAGAAAGTGTGCAGGGGTGATGTGGAGAATAGAAGCTAAAGATGGATTAAACTTGGAGAGACCTTCATCCTGCAGTGGATTGATAATGGTTGTTGTTGATGATGATGATGATATAAATAAATAATGTATGTGTGTATATATAAAAAATATTCTGTACTCATATTAGAATTTTAATAAAATCTAAATAAAATACTTATATATATATTAATTAATTAAATATTATAGATAGTACAAAGTAAGATAAATATATATTAATAATAATTAAATGTAAATTTTAAAGCAATGTTTATATCCATCGTCACATATTTAAAAATGTAAATATCTAAAAAATAATAGAATATATTAAAAAACTAGATAATTTAAAGATGTGGTAATGCCTATTTTTAAGTTCATTCCATGTAAATATTATATATCTTTTTTTGATCTGAGACTCGAACACTTAATAGAAGAGCAATACAGAAACTTCAGACCACTCAAAGAAGTATGTAGAGATTCATGTTAGGAGAAACAAGAAGAGATCGAAAGCACAATGTATGGGTAAGAGAACAAACTGGTGTTACTGACCTCATTGAAAAAATTAAAAGATTGAAGTGGAGTTGGGCTGGACATATTGATAGAAGAGATGATAGTAGATGGACAATTGAAATTTTAAACTGGATTAGACCACATGTGAGATGGATGGATTAAAAAAGAAAGTGTGCAGGAGTGATGTGGAGAAGAGAAGCTAAAGTTCAGAAAAGATGGATTGAACTTGGAGAGACCTTCATCCTGCAGTGGTCTGATAATGGTGAATGATGATGATGATCATCATCATGAAATTAGCAGAGTAGTGCAACATTGCAAATGTGATTCATGAACCCCAAAGCTGTGACTTGGTGCTGATTGAATTTTACAGTGTTCTGTTACTAGTATTATATATTTCAGTTCTAATGGTGCCACTGATATTATACTAATTATTATTGTATTAATAATTATTATATAATTAAAGACAAAACAATAAAATAATAAATAAGTACAAGTACTTTGTGATACTTGAAACTTTATATTAATAGGACACATATATTCTTATTGAAACAAATAATCAAATTGAATATTTATTATTGTAATATATATTTTTTTTAATATAGTAATTTGATACCTAGATGACCTTGAAAAAGTCTAGTGGATTAAGTTGCAATAACACTTGTAGCCGAACTCCCAAATAATAAACTATTTGATTATTTTTGCTCTGGAAGGATCAACGGACTTGAACCTCAAGATTTATTGATTGTGGGTTTTCTCTGCCACTTCCAAGACTCAAACAATAATAAATTCTCAAGCGATAAAACATTTGCCCATGAAAAATAATATACCAGTGAAATAGGTAAAGTTCATGTGAAATGAAAATAATCGAATGATTAGCTTTGCAGTTAAAGTCACATGTTATTTGAGCACTAAGGGTGATAGATTAAGGTTTGAACCTAAAAGCCTTTATTTTTCAAATTCATCATTTGATGACTATGTTAAACCATACAAGACAAAAAAAAACATTTTGACAGCAAGTGTAACATCTATAGAATAATTTTAAAATTTGGCAATGTCTAGTTTGAGCAATTTATTAAAAAAATTTAATAAAATGTTAAATTTTTAATTGAGTTGGGTGAAATGATTACGTTACAGATTTGACAACAATATGGCAGCAAGCACACATGAAGACACTATTTTGTAATTTATTAGATGCATGAACAATACCTAAACAGATTTTTAAAATAGATCTAGATTGGAATAATGTAATTGGAGTATAATGTAAATGAGTAGCAGCAATATCACAATGTAAAATCGAATTTTGAATTAAAGTTAGTTTTGCAAACAATGGATCTCTTGCATTTACATATTGCATGAATCATCATCAAACATTAGTAGATAAGAACACTTCTAGAGATGTGAGGGTGATGTTACAAGAAGTGTTAAATTAATCAATAATCAAATGGTTAATTACTCCCACTACTGCATCAAACCAGTCATAAATAAGATGATTTTAAAGTTTACTTTATTAAAAGTAGTGTTTTTAATTGTATTTTTATACTGGACTATTTCCATCATTAAATATGCATACATATTGAATGTCTTTAAAAAAATTAACTTTATTTAAATATTCCAAATACATTCAACTGTTAGTAATACCACATCAAACAAGTTAGTATATGCTCAATGTTTTAAAAGATATTATTCTCCCTGTCTTCTTCAGGTGTTGCTGGATTGACCAGTGACAGTATTAGCTATCCTTAGATTCTTGATTCTTGAACTTTAAGGTAACACTCTAACCAACTGAACCATTCTGCCAAAGACAACAATCAGTAGAAATTTTATATGCTTATCTATGAGGTTCCTTCTGATTTCTCCACTTTTTCCTTAAGAGCAAAGTTGATTAGTGGTTTCAATACATTATGTATACTTACACTAGGTGGGCTTATGAGATTTTGCCATTGTCATGTGAGCAGTTTCTTAAATGATGGAAATTGTCTAATACAAAAATACACCTAGAACAACATCATCACAAACTTCAGGAAAACAATAGTGTTTTTAATAGTTATCCCTTTTGTGAATCTAGGTAATAAAGTGGAATCCAATTTTCACAAGCTTATACTCTATTGAGAAGTGGAACAATAGTAAAAGAAGATTTGAAATGATTACCAGAGTTTCAAATGAATTAATATTTTTTATGTCCGAAAATAGTTCAAATTTTGTTCTTTTTGACACAGAAATTTGGTTGTATAATTTTTTCCATTTTGACAAATATGTTTGAGAAACTAATGAACCCAATACTAATATGTCTCTACAAGAAAAGAATACAAATATCTTTATATTGTAACACAAAATGCCAACCTTCATTTAAAAAATAAACAAAATGGAAAATAACATCTCAAAATTTACACTTATGGATGATTTTCAATGAAAGAAAACTCCCTTTCCACTCATGCTCAATGAATAGACAGCATTTAACATCAATAAATGTTTAAAGGAACAGGCATCTATCCATTTTTTAAGCCTATGTATTAAATATACCAATATTCATTAACTATGTTAGAAGTAAAATACAACCTTTATTAGATTTTTAAATCAGATTCTTACATGCAAAGGATTGAATTATATATGTTCCAGGACAGAGAAAGCATATTTTTAATAATCTTATAATGAACTACATTAGCTTATATGACTGTAATTATTAAGTAACATAGCCTTGGATATTTATACAAGCATAAGAAAAGATGGTCATGTGATGTTTATTGGCTTAAAACCAATCCTGCCTAATAAGATAGAGGTATCTATGGTTATTAAAGAACCAAAGACACCAAAATGTATGGGTACTGAACTGGGCTCAGATCCATATGACTATATAAGCTAATGGGCTTGGATTGAAAACATTAAGGTGTTTTCAGTTTAAGAGTCATAGTTTTGTAGTTAAATGGAGATAAAAGGTGGTTGCTGGAGGATTGTATTAAATCCTAAGATCTAGATGCAGTGCTCTCAGAACCAAGCTTCTTCACTGACGAAGGCCATAAGCCAGAAACTAGTCTGGGGATATTGGATGAGTAGGCACTAGATGGGAATTTTATGCACAAGCCTTCTGGCATCCATTGATTACTCTAGCTTTGCCTGTTTTAATTTTTATTTCTGTTCATATATTTACCAAATATCTGCACATTTATCTGTTGTCCTAAAATAACAAATTTACAGTTTATAATTCAATGCTATGAAAATATTGAAGTGTTGATAAAAACAGTTAAAAATAAAAAATTACATAAAACTCATTTTTCCACTGTATATACATACACATTTTCTTCTCTTCTTACAGGCAAATAAATAGAAATTAATTTTTTTATAAAAACTCAA
Organism: Epiperipatus broadwayi; assembly: GCA_028023455.1. NCBI lineage: Eukaryota > Metazoa > Onychophora > Udeonychophora > Euonychophora > Peripatidae > Epiperipatus > Epiperipatus broadwayi. Next base: position 62,312 of record JAQFVV010013842.1, read on the forward strand.
ATTAAGTACTAAAATTCATGGTCAACTACGAATTAACATGGGAGAATGTTGTTAGAATTGTAAATAAAATGTGAAATAAAATTTACCACCATTCATATCAATTGTCATTTAATTAGAAATTACATATTTTCATTTACATAGATGTTAATTTTCATATAAAATAAGAATATATGTTTAATTAAAAAGAGATATATCAATTTTTAAATGATGTGTAACATGTAACTAGTAATAATTATTAATGTATTTATCTGAAGCAATTTGTGCCAAAGTTGTGAGGATTAAAAGTTGATATTTTCAAATTAATGTCAAATAATTAAATATTAAATCATGGTTGATAAATAATATAAAACAGAATTACAAATTTCTAATCTCTATTAAAGGACTCGCATCTACCATCTTTTAACTTATGTAAGTTGTAAATGATACATTTATATTTTATTTCAGAATTATTTATGTTTAATTATAATCAGATACATCAATTGAGGTGTAAAGTTTGCATTCTAATCTAGGGATAATCTATAGTTTAATAAATGATTAGTAATAATCATTAATCTATATATCTGAAGCAATTAGCGCCAAAGTTGTGAGGGTCAAAAGTTTGACGCTTATAAATCAAGTGTAATAATTAAGTATTAAATCTAGACTGGTAAATAAATGCAAAATAGTAATTTAGATTTTCAGTTTCTATTAAGAAATAAAATCTTCTTTCTCTCAGCGATATCTAAGTTAAGAATAATAAATTTATATCAGTAATATTTGGAATTTGTTTCTGAATTATTCTTAGCATGCGTTAATTTACTTACAATTACAAAAAGCACAATAAAAGTAGATTGTAAATTTAATATTAACTATAAATTTTACATAAAACTGTCTATTGACTACTTATTCGTTATTAAATATCTGTTAGGAGTTTTTAATAATTTTTGCAGATCTAATTTATCATATTACAATTAATTATTTTTATTAAATAAGTTAGGAATAATTTAAACAAACCTTTTAAAAACTGAATGTAATAGAATATTGAATATTTATTTAGAGTGCATAAAACTCTTATTTGTAAATAATGGTTATTAAATTACTAGATATTTTATTACTTCTATTGCTAAAATTTTGTGGAATATAATTATAATAATACAGATGAAAAAATAAATAATTTATGCTCTATAACTTCAGGATTAATAATTAAAAATTAATGCAATTATGCCTTGACTGAAGATATATATGTGTCCAATTTGTCAAATTCTAGATAAAGTTTATATATATATATTACATCATCATTATCATAATATCCTATATGGTTAAGGGTAGTAATAGAGTGGTAGATTCTGGAGCTCAAGGTCTGTGGATTGGACACCAGTTTTGTTACTTCCAGAGTTCAAACTTCTTATGAACTTCTAATCAAGAAATCATTAGATTATTTTTATATATCATTATATTTATATAACATCTATTTAGAGCAGAAGCAAGCTTAATTCAGGTCTTCCTATCTATAGATTTTCTTTCCTATGTCATTTTTATATATTTCCTTATGATATTCAATTGCATATGTAGCCATAACTACATTTCGGTTATCATATGTAGATCATATCCCACTGCCAATACTTAAATTAAACCAATAGAATATCAGCCATCTATTGTCAAAGCAACACAGATAAATAATAGAAATTTTGGGTGTTGCCTTGACAACATTTTTCTGATATTCTAATTGATTTATTATAAGCATTGTCTGAGATGATATGATATAGATTACTTGAAAAAGTATGTTTCTAAGGTGTATATAGTATGGAAGGTTTATCTGACTTTGGGGCAGTTGGTAAAGGATTGCACAAAGATGAAAAACAAATTGAGAAAAGAATATAATTTGACAATATATAACCATTAAAACCTAATCAACACTTAGACAATCCCAATATAGATAATCAACGATCTCAAACTGTTGTCAAGGCAACCTCCTTTTAACAATACATGTGGAATCCCACCTTTATTTATGGTCTTATGTATTTATATAGACACTAAATATTGCAACTTGACCACAGAGATTGAAATTATTGATACAAAGAAACTTAAATAAACCTCCTTACACAGGTAAATATAACCTGTTCTGAATGCAGACTAACAATTAGTCAATTATAATATTACAAATTGCAATTATAATTTTCAAATTGCACACAAAGTATTACTTAAATAATAAGTGTAATGATGTTCGAGGCTAAATGGGTTTATAAGTAACGATTAGAAACCAGTGAACACTTAAGACAATCCCAATATAGATAGCAATCAATAATCTCAAACTGTTGTCAAGGCAACCTCTTTTTAAAAATAAAGGTGAAATCCCACCTTTATTTATAGTCCCATATTATAGGCACTAAAGATTGCAACTTGATCACAGAGATTGAAATTATTGATACAAAGACACTTAAATATATATACACCATTTAGCTAAATTTGTAACTGCTTTCAGAAAAATTCAAACATTATTTATACTTATAAATACATTAAAATGTTAATAATACCATTCTGCTACTTTTAACTAGTTCAAAGATAGAGTACTTCATCACTGGGAAATAATAATGGCAATTAAGTTAACTGAATACAGAGCCGTTATATTATCTAATTTATTGTATGGAACTGAAACATGGACATCCTATCAGTGCAATAAAAGGCATTAGTGAAGTTTTATTTATGTATGTAAACTTTTAAAAATATAGTGGCAAGACCTTAAACCCGGTCAATATGTTCTTTACCTTGTTGGATAGGATACTCTTGAGTCCACTATTACAAAATTATACCACTATTTTAATGGACATGTAAAATGAAGGAATAATAAAAACCTTCCTAAAAGCATGGATTTTGTGGTAAAAGTAGATCCTAGCTATAAAATAAGGATTACTTCAAAGATATTCTAAAGAAGTGCAGTGCCATTTGTTTTCATTGGGAGGATATGGTAGAGAATAGCATCCACTGGAGAACTACAATTAGATATGGTGTTCAGAAAGAAAAGTTTTCTGCTGAAGAAATTAAAAAGCAACATTGTAAATTTATCAAATAATCAGAAAAATGGACTAAAGTATTATATATGTGGGCATATTTGTGATGTACAGACTGGTTTATATAATATTTGGAACATTTTCTCCTTTCTTTTCCTTTGATTATGGAGTTGAAATTGGTCATACTCATTATATAAGTGGCTGTTTATTATTACTACTGTGGTTGTTGTTATTATTATTACGATTATTATATAAATGATTTATATAAAAATGGTAATTATATTTACAAGGATCTAAAATTTACTACTAATGAATCAATATTGGTAACATAATATTAGTTTTATTATTATTATTATTATTATTATTATTATTATTATTATTATTATTATTATTATTATTATTATTATTATTATTATTATTATTATTATTATTATTATTATTATTATTATTATTATTATTATTATTATTATTATTATTATCATCATCATCTTTATCTTTCAAAAGGACTTTATTGAATATAACAAGAAAAAGTTACATTTATAACTATTTTACCACATGCAGATGAATTGAAGTTAGTATAAATAAGTTGAAAATTGTAATTGGGGGGGGGTATGCATGTGGTTTACAAATTTGAGTTTACGTTATTTTCTTTAAAATATATACCTCCAATTAGTTTTGTGCACTTGTAAAGCTCTTAGTTCTATTTTTTATTAGTCTTTTTTTTCTCTATAATTTTGAGCGCTGTTGTAATATTGACCAAGTGGCTGTGTACATCTTTTTGGATTCTTAAGCAGATCTGTTCCATTTTGTTCTAGAATGTGTTTGGATGTCTTCTTGGATTATTGTTGTACATGAAGGAGCATCTTGTACACCATAGTGAAAACAATATAAAAGTACTTGCTCGAATATGTGGGTAGCTACTCTTAATAAATGATTGTAAAAGGGTTTGAATGTCACAATTTCTTTGTTTGTACAATGATGGTATGGATGAACGAATATTATCAAATACAGGGCAGGTAAAAAGAAAATGTTCTTGTGTCTCAGTTTCTCTATGACACAACCAGCATATGTCTTCTGTATTTATGTAATGCCTTCTATATCTACAAAAGTGTAATGTTGGCAATACTTCCAGATTTAATTTGAGTAGAAAATCATATTTGGGTTCTAATGACCAGAATTTAAATTTTCAGGTTAGTTGTCTATTATTAATGTTTAAAATTGATCTTTTATCATTTAGGGGAGAGCAAATTATCTGGTATACATCCCAATATTTAAATTTATTTTGAGGTGGTGAAAAAATAATGTTTGTAATGTTAAGAATTAGTATAAGCAAGATTTTCCAATATCCATTGGTTGGTGGTGGTTTATCTGTTGGGGTAATCTTGAAAAACACTTTCATGTATGGAAATAAATAAGCACATGCATAAATGAGATTTAATGTCTTTTGAATGTTAAAAATATGTATTGAATGTAATCCTAAACCATTTTGTATTAGAGGAGCTTGAATACGTTTTAGTGAAACCGAAACAATCTTTTTTCCCCACAGCAACTTTCTACATAATGAGTTTATTTTACTAGTAAAAGATTTAATGGATAGTATTATTGGAGAATAGTATGTGATTCGAGTCATAATTGATAGATTAAACAGGGATACTTTTGAATACAGCGAAAGGTAAGATTTTGAAAGTGAATCAATTAAATTTTCTATTTTATTTTTAATTTTGTCTTGTATTTGTCGACGCATTTCTAGATTGCTCAAACAGAAGGGGAATCCCACAAAAGAGCTGGGTTTTCCTTTAAAATGTTGTGTGTGAAATTGTCCTGTATATATTGACTACGCAGAAGATTTATCCATATTAAACTCCAGCTTGTATTTATTAGTGTGTGAATTAAGAATTTTCAATAGAGTTGGGATCTGTTTTTTAGAAGTTAAAAAAATCGAGACATCATCCATGTAGGCAATACAGGAGATGTTTACTTTTAGACCAGGTATGTATATGCCTGATAATTCTTTTTCTATCATATTCAGTAAGGGATTGATATAGAAAGTAAAAAAAGAGCACTTATTGGTGAACCTTGTGGAATTGAACAGTAAAGTACAAAAGAGGGGGAAGTGTAATATGTATTTCTCGACTTAATAGAAGATTGGTGATTAAATATATTAAGGATCTTGGTATTGTTGTGTCTGCTAATGCTTCAACAAGGAGTTCAATTGGAATCTATCAAATGCTGATTTTATATCCAGTTGGATTACAACTGGACTATATTTTTTTTTGACAGAATCAATAACTGTTTTGAATAGAAAGGCTGCTTGCATTGTAGACGAGCCTTTCTTAGCAAACTGCATTTTAGATAGTATAGGTATAATATAGGGTTCTATTTTGTCTTTAATGATTGACTCCAGCAGTTTGATACCCAGAGGGCTCATTGATATGGGCCTTAGATTGTTTAGTGTGGTTATTTTTTCATGTGTTTTGATAAATGGTACTAGTGAAATAGGGTATAATCCATGTATATGATGGATCTTTTTTGTTAGAAAGTTTGCTAGATTACACAGATACTGAGCAGTAAAATTTTCTAAATGCTTGAATACAAAGCAAGATATACCATGCATTCCTGGGTGACTGGAGTTTGGGGTTGATGCTAATTTTTGAATAAAGTCTTTGGGAGTAAATACTATATGTTCTTCTGGCTCAAAGAAAAAAATGGCGCAGGGCTAAATTTTTTCTTCTCTTGAAGTTTGGATTTGAAATGTGTGTAGAGAGGTAGCAATATGTTGTAACCAGAAATTATATCCTCTTGTATTTTAATTGCTGTCGGTATGCGAGTTGATGGCTTTTGTCCCAGTTCCCAGTGAATATAGTGTCTGGACCATGTGTGTGTCTGTGTCAAAAATAGTTTTGTTTTTTTTTAATTTCCAGGTATTCTTTAACTTCTTCAGAGACTGATTTATAAAGTTTCTTCAGGGCAATCACATTTGAACAGCCTTGTTTATTTGTAGTACTGTTTGTGATTCTTTTGTGTGTTTCATCTACAAGAGCTAAAAGCCTTGAAGGGGCTGGAGTAGCCCTTGTTATGACATCAATTGTATATGAAATAATGTTAAAAAAGGCAATCCATGAATTTATAATTTGAATGACTTTATTAATTACTGTGTGATTTTGAGGTAAATAAACAAATGCTACATTCAATGTAACTGTTTTATCATATAGTGTTATAATTAATATGTGTGCATCTATATATATATTATTTTGAATGAATAGAAGGGCAGGTTTTCATTACTACTACTCCTGTTCCTGCTGAGGGTGAAAATGATGCTTGGGAGAATGCTGAGTATCCTTGATTATTAAGATAGACGGATTAATCTGAGATTTATTATAAATTTTTGTTTCAAGTAACCCTAGCAAATGAGGTTGTATAATTTCAAGCCATTTTATTAATTGATAGTTTTTTTCTGGTGAGTTTAATCCACTGATGTATAATGACGCTATTTTTATATTCATTATAGTTTCACTCAATAAAAACAGAACACACCTAATGTAGTAATTAGATTATAATTTTATATAGTTTAGATAACTTGCACAAATTATGACAAAGAATTTTTATGTCTGGAGGTTCTACTTCCTCCCTCCTGTGATAATTTTTGCACATTTGCTTTTTTATTGGCGCTAAGGTCTTCATCTGAAGTGTATTCAAACTCGGTATCCATTGAACTCATATTTGCTTTTCTTATTTTTTTTATGATCTAATGACTGGGGTATATCATCTTCACTAAGATCAATAGGCACTGCTGCATTTTTTCTGCTTTGAACACCAAACTACTT